>WNWK01033283.1:0-21275 GCA_009830355.1 Cherax destructor | reverse complement strand
GTGGAAGATAAGGCAATGGTTCCTATATTCAAATCGGGGGATAAGCCCATTCCATCAAATTACCGTCCAATAAGCCTACTCTATAGTAGGCAAATTAAAATAAATTATAGCTGATATTATAGAAGTCACCTTGAAGAAAAATTTGATTAATGAATCTCAGCAGGGGTTTTACGAGGGTCGTTCCTGCCTACAAATTTACTGACGTTTTTCAATAAAACTTTTGAGGCAGTAGAAGTGATAAAGAATATGATATAGTTTGGAAATAAATGGTATAAAATCCCGAAAATGGAAAAAAAACAATAAGCGTAAAATTGATTTTATTGACAACGTTTCGCCCACGCATTGGCTTTATCGAGTCACATACAGGTAGATCTGTATGTGACTCGATAAAGCACTGCGTGGGCGAAACGTTGTCAATAAAGGATCACATTATCTGCTTATGTGTTTATTTTTCCATGATATAGTTACTTGGATTTCAGTAAGGCCTTCGATAGAGTACCTCACAAGAGACTCTTAAGAAAGGTGGCAGCTCATGGTATAGGAGGTAAAGTTCTAGCATGGATAGAGGCATGGCTTACCAATAGAAAGCAGAGAGTTTCCATTAATGGGGTCAAATCTGAGTGGGGATTTGTCACTAGTGGCGTTCCACAAGGATCAGTTTTGGGCCCATTGTTGTTCATAATTTACATTAATGACCTTGATGAAGGAATTGCAAGTGACATGAGTAAATTTGCTGATGATACAAAAATAGGCCGTATAATTCATTCTGAGGAGGATAACAGTGAACTCCAGGAGGATTTGGATAAATTAATGTCTTGGTCTGAAAAGTGGCAGATGAAGTTCAATGTGGACAAGTGTAAGGTGCTTGTCGTTGGTAATGAAAATATCCCTCGAATTTATAAACTAGGTGAAGTAGAGCTTGATCATGCAGAGTGTGAAAAGGACTTGGGAGTCATGGTAAGCAGAAATCTAAAGCCAAGACAACAGTGCCTAAGTGTGCGCAATAAGGCTAACAGATTACTAGGATTTATTTCAAGAAGTATAAGCAACAGAAGTCCAAAAGTTATTTTACAGCTCTATACATCACTAGTGAGACCTCATTTGGATTATGCAGCTCAGTTTTGGTCTCCTTACTACAGGATGGATATAGATTCATTGGAGAACATACAAAGAAGAATGACTAAAATGATTTACAGTATTAGAAATCTCCCGTATGAAGATAGACTTAGAGCGTTGAATCTCCACTCTCTGGAGAGACGTAGAATGAGGGGAGATATCATCGAGGTGTACAAGTGGATGATGGGCATAAACAAAGGAGATATTAATAAAATACTGAGGATATCGAACCAAGTAAGAACCAGAAATAACGGATTTAAATTGGATAAATTTAGATTTAGAAAGGACATAGGCAAGTACTGGTTTTCGAACAGAGTTGTAGATGCGTGGAACAATCTAACATTTTTAATTTTTCTCTTCAAACAGGAGTAGTGTCTGATATGTGGAAGATGGCTAATGTAATTCCTATTTTTAAAGCAGGGGACAAGTCACTACCGTCAAACTACCGCCCAATAAGCCTGACCTCAATTGTAGGCAAATTACTAGAGTCAATTATAGCTGATATTATTAGAAGCCATCTAGATAACCATAATTTGATTAATGATACCCAGCATGGATTCACGAGGGGCCGTTCCTGCCTATCTAATTTATTAACCTTCTTCAGTAAAGCTTTTGAGGCTGTTGATCACGATAAAGAATTCGATATTGTTTATTTAGACTTTAGTAAGGCTTTTGATAGAGTACCGCACCAGAGACTGTTAAAGAAAGTGGCAGCTCATGGCATTGGGGAAAAGTACTGTCATGGATCGAGTCATGGCTCACCAATAGGAAGCAGAGAGTGTGCATAAATGGGGTTAAATCCGAATGGGGACTTGTAACAAGTGGTGTTCCACAGGGATCAGTCTTAGGCCCATTGTTATTTATAATATATATCAATGACCTTGATGAGGGAATTACTAGTGATATGAGCAAATTCGCCGACGACACGAAGATAGGTAGGATAATTGATTCAAACATAGATGTCATAGAACTTCAGGAAGATTTAGACAAACTTAATTCGTGGTCAGAAAAGTGGCAGATGCAGTTCAATGTAGATAAATGCAAGGTTCTGAAGCTCGGGAGTGTCCATAACCCAAGCACTTATAAGTTAAATAACGTAGAACTTAGCCATACAGATTGCGAGAAGGACTTGGGGGTGATGGTAAGCAGCAACCTTAAACCAAGACAGCAATGCCTAAGCGTACGTAATAAGGCAAATAGATTACTGGGATTTATATCAAGAAGTGTTAGCAACAGAAGTCCAGAGGTTATATTACAGCTTTCATCATTAATAAGGCCTCACCTAGATTACGCAGCTCAGTTCTGGTCTCCATATTACAGAATGGACATAAATTCGTTAGAAAACATTCAGCGTAGAATGACTAAATTAATACATAGCATTAGAAATCTTCCTTACGAAGAAAGATTGAAGACCCTAAAATTACATTCACTTGTAAGACGTAGAATGAGGGAGACATGATCGAGGTATACAAGTGGAAAATGGGTATTAAAAAAGGGGATATAAATAAGGTCTTGAGGATATCTCTCCAAGAGAGAACCCGCAATAATGGATTCAAGTTAGATAAGTTTAGATTTAGAAAGGATATAGGAAAGTATTGGTTTGGAAATAGGGTAGTTGATGAGTGGAACAGTCTGCCTAGTAGGGTTATTGAAGCTAGGACCTTGGGTAGTTTCAAATTTAGGTTGGATAAATTCATGAGTGAGAGGGGTTGGATTTGAGTGGGACTCGCGCATGAGTGGGTAGAATTGTCAAAGCTTATTTCTTGGGTAGCATTGAAAATTGGGTTGAGCAAATATTCTGTTAGTGGGACGGATTGTGAAGGACCTGCCTAGTATGGGCCAACAGGCCTGCTGCAGTGTTCCTCCTTTCTTATGTTCTTATGAGTACTGTGATAGAGGCTAGGACCTTGGGTGGCTTTAAAAAGAGATTGGACAAATATATGAGTGGGAGGGGCTGGGTTTGATTTGTGTCGTGAGTACGGGAATAAATTCTTAGGTAGTGGTGGTTTTGATAAGGACCTGCCTTGTATGGGCCAGTAGGCCTTCTGCAGTGTTCCTCCATTCTTATGTTCTTATGTTCTTATGAAGAATTTTCCGCTTGACAGGTACTATCTGAGGCACTTTCCGCATGACAGGTACTATCTGAGGCACTTTCCGCTTGACAGGTACTATCTGAGGCACTTTTCGTTTTACAGGTACTATCTGAGGCACTTTCCGCTTGACAGGTACTATCTGAGGCAATAAATGGTATAAAATACCGACACAATGGAAAAATAAACACATAAGCAGTATGTGATCCTTTATTGACAACGTTTCGCCCACGCAGTGGGCTTTATCGAGTCACAGACAGATCTACCTGGAAAATGAGCAACATGGAGATATATATAGGGTACAGTCAGGTGGAGAATGCTGGGTCAGGTGGAGAAAGCTGCATGTGAGTCTTAAAAGTAGTGTGATAGTTGAAAACATAGTGTGACTTAAAGGACCTGCAGTGTACCATTCTTGAGTTCTAGGTGGGATAGCGTTGAAGAAGTTTCTTGGCAATAGGTTCAGCTATGTTGTAGAAGCCGTTGTTCTGGTTGAAGTTGTTGGATATACAGATGAGTGATGATTCTAGGATTCTTCGGTATTGCGTGTTGTCTTCTCTGGCGATGAGTCTTGCGTTTCTGTAGTTGATTAAATGGTTGTGTAAATTTCGGTGTTGAACACAGGCATTTCTTGAGTCGTCATATCTGCCTGCGTACTGGTGTTCTGAAATGCGTGTTTGTAGGTCTCTGGATGTTTCGCCAACGTATAATTTGCTGCAGCCATTACAAGGGATTGTGTATACCCCTGCCGTGGATTAAAGCTTTTCCTGTCTGTTACTGGTAATGTCCTTAATGGTGGTGGATGTGGAGGTGGATACTCGGAATGAGGTCTTAGAAAAAATGTTGGAAACTTGTTTGGAAATGGAGTTGGTGGGAAGGACTATGTATCTCTTCTCAGCAGTGTCTTCTCTGGGTGTGTTGAAGATGTTTAATGCCCGTCGTCTGCAGTCTCTAATGAAGTGACGAGGATAGTGAAGTTTGGAAAAAACTTGTTCAATGAGGGAGCATTCTTCTTCAAGGAACTCACTGCTGCAACAGTGATGTTCTTCTCTGCAAAGCTGACCATGAACTTCGTTTTAAAGTCTATCGAAAACCTACCAATCAACACGATCTTCTCCACTTCTACTCTCACCACGACACCAAAATTAAACGTGGTGTAATTATAGGCTTTTTCCTGCGCGCACTCAGAATCTGCAGCAGTGAGTTCCTTGAAGAAGAATGCTCCCTCATTGAACAAGTTTTTTCCAAACTTCACTATCCTCGTCACTTCATTAGAGACTGCAGACGACGGGCATTAAACATCTTCAACACACCCAGAGAAGACACTGCTGAGAAGAGATACATAGTCCTTCCCACCAACTCCATTTCCAAACAAGTTTCCAACATTTTTCTAAGACCTCATTCCGAGTATCCACCTCCACATCCACCACCATTAAGGACATTACCAGTAACAGACAGGAAAAGCTTCAATCCACGGCAGGGGTATACACAATCCCTTGTAATGGCTGCAGCAAATTATACGTTGGCAAAACATCCAGAGACCTACAAACACGCATTTCAGAACACCAGTACGCAGGCAGATCTGACGACTCAAGAAATGCCTGTGTTCAACACCGAAATTTACACAACCATTTAATCAACTACAGAAACGCAAGACTCATCGCCAGAGAAGACAACACGCAATACCGAAGAATCCTAGAATCATCACTCATCTGTATATCCAACAACTTCAACCAGAACAACGGCTTCTACAACATAGCTGAACCTATTGCCAAGAAACTTCTTCAACGCTATCCCACCTAGAACTCAAGAATGGTACACTGCAGGTCCTTTAAGTCACACTATGTTTTCAACTATCACACTACTTTTA
Organism: Cherax destructor; assembly: GCA_009830355.1. Classification (NCBI taxonomy): domain Eukaryota; kingdom Metazoa; phylum Arthropoda; class Malacostraca; order Decapoda; family Parastacidae; genus Cherax; species Cherax destructor. The sequence goes on along the minus strand of WNWK01033283.1, from coordinate 16,202 downwards.
AGACTCACATGCAGCTTTCTCCACCTGACCCAGCATTCTCCACCTGACTGTACCCTATATATATCTCCATGTTGCTCATTTTCCAGGTAGATCTGTCTGTGACTCGATAAAGCCCACTGCGTGGGCGAAACGTTGTCAATAAAGGATCACATACTGCTTATGTGTTTATTTTTCCACTATCTGAGGCACTTTCCGCATGACAGGTACTAACTGAGGCACTTTCTGCTTGACAGGTGGTATCTGAGGCACTTTCCAATTGACAGGTACTATCTGAGGAACAAGTCTGGTGGACGGTAAATTAAATAAGTTTAGATTTAGAAATGATAGAGGAAACTATTGGTTTGGAAATTGGGTAGTTGATGATTCGAACAGTCTGCCTAGTAGGGTGGTTGTTGAAGCTAGTACCTTGGGTAGTTTCAAATTTAGGTTGGATAAATTCATGAGTGAGAGGGATTGGATTTGAGTAGGACCTGGACACGAGTAAATAGAATTATCAAAGCTTATTTCTTGGTTAGCATTGAAAATTGGGTTGAGCAAATATTCTGTTAGTGGGATGGATTGTGAAGGACCTGCCTATTATGGGCTAAGAGGCCTGCTGCAATGTTCCTCCTTTCTTATGATCTTAAAATACATTTTTCACACCCCTCTAAGAATTCTATCCAGACAGACATTGGTAAGGTTTCACCAAGATTATGCATGTCAGTTCTGGTCTCAATTTTACAGAATGGATATAATTTCGTTAGAAAACATTCAGTGTATAATGACAAATTTAATTCATAGCATTAGAAATCTTCTGTACGAAAATAGATTGAAGATCCTTAAATTTCATTCACTTGTAAGACGAAGACTGAGGAAAGACATGAGCGAGGTATACAAGTGGAAAATGGGTACTAAAACATATATAAAGTAGGTCTTGGGAATATCTCTTCAAGAAAGAACACGCAATAATGGATTCTAATTAGTCATGTTTAGATTTAGAAAGGATATAGGAAAGTATTGGTTTGGAAATAGGGTAGTTGATGAGTGGAACAGTCTGCCTAGTAGGACTATTGAAGCTAGGACCTTGGGTAGTTTCAAATTTAAGTTGGATAAATACATGATTGAGAGGGTTGAATTTGAGTGGTATTTGCACACGAGTTAATAGAATTATCAAAGCTTATTGCTTATTGTAATATGGAAGTCAGCTATTAAAACATATTCTTTGCTAATCCATTTTCTTCCCACCTTTAGCACTGAGGGAAAGAACCGTCGCTATAAACTGTTTCCTTGGAGTTTGTTTGGTAGATTTAGCAGTTTCTGCGGTGCTTCCCTGCCATTAACACTGGTGCAGTTGATATAATGGTCAGCTACTGTCAGTATTGTTAGAACGTGTTTTCGTAGTTGAACGTCTGGCAGTTGCTGGTGATTGAATGGCAGTCAGCCATGTTTAAATGTTCACTTCCACTCCTCACCTGGCACTGACTAACCCTCACCTGGCACTGACTAACCCTCACCTGGCACTGACTAACCCTCACCTGGCACTGACTAACCCTCACCTGGCACTGACTAACCCTCACCTGGCACTGAGGGGAGAAAAAAGAAACCGACACTACTCTACACTACAGACCTGTCAGTTTCCTTGTCGATTTGTTGATTAGGTTTTCCCTTATGTTGACTTCACATTGAACACTGTGCAGTTGATATTGAGTCAGTTACTTCAGTGTGGTGGAAAACGATTGTTTGTCTGGTTGTACGTCTGGTAGCGGGTCTGGTATTTGAATGCCGGTCTCCTGTTTTAGTCCTATTTGGTCCATTTCGCTGTAGTTGGTATAGCAGATAGAGTAATGCAAAAGACATCTCCCATAGCTTGCCTTTCTTCAAGATTCCATTGTCCAAATGTCTCTTAAACAATGTAATATGGATAGCAGCTCTTCAAAATTATATCATCTGTATACTAGCAACTGAGTATTATGGTCTAACTAGTTATAACTCCCATTGTTCAGCAGAGACTTCACCATTTTTGTCCAGTAACTTTCAACCTGTAGAGTCCAGATGTCTCACAATATGCAGAGTGCGGATGTCACTCAACCTCCATATTCCTGCTGGCTTTTATACCTCTGTTTTCTAGCTGGTTTTCGAAACCAATGGTTGAATACTTGAGTTAGTGGGAAAAGAGCACTAGTTCTTGATAATGTCTCTAAATTTTCTAAAAAATAGCTTGTCGTTGCCACTCTGATCAGAACGTCATATTAGAGAGTTATTTACACAAGGCTAGATGACCTAACATAGCTTTTATTCAAGAAATCTACAAATGGATTAACAGAAAGTACTATAAACAGAATATTTTGTAAATTTAACGTAACTCAATAAAAATCAAACATTGTGACTTGTTTCCATTCGGGTTTATTATTTTCCTCTTGTATGGTCTTGTATGGTCTTGTATGGTCTTGAATGGTCTTGAATGCATACTATCAAATGTTCAGCCATAAAGATACTAAACTTGTATACAAGCAGTTGTTGTTGTATCTTGTACGTTTCAAAATAGACAATAGATAGATCAGTGATGTTAAGTAAAAGGACATTTTATTGTGGCAACGTTTCGCTCTCCAGGAGCTTTCTCAAGCCGTTACGTTTAGTTGCATTTGTGTCCTTTTACTTAACATATTGTCGGTAATTCTACCAATATTATTACAGATCAGTGATGCAATACTAACTCTTGCCCGTAGATAATTACGTCAACAATGCCAACCAAAAAAATAAAATCGGTAGGTGGGCGAGCCAAGAAAGGTATCCCCGTATATTGCATCCCCAGAATGGGCCCCAATGTATATATATGTAAATTTATAATGTATATTTTCCATTTTCTATAATTTTATATTGCTGATATTCTCGATAATAGCTAAATCGTTAATATCGTGCTTTATATTATTATTGGACTTATATTTGACTTAGCTTTTATTTGAGTAGGATGTAACATTATATATTGTGCTCATGTTTGTAGTAGCTGCCTTGGAGTTGGCAAACTACCGATTATGACACTACGCTAGTTATACTGCCGGCGTCTAGTTGCTGGGAGGGAGTCACGTGATTTCACCTGAGGTGGGTGGCTGCTGCTCCTCCCTTGAGAGCACTACGCAGCTGGACATCGTTGAGTCAACACCTCTCTCCTGTCTCTGCTTGTTTTCTCGTCATTTAGACTCTGAGTAGAGTATGTATTCGGTGGTGAGATGAAACATACTTCTCAGGACTCTGTGTAACTCTGTTCACAGAGGATAGACTAGACAGTGATTTTCGACGTTTTTCTGGGTTGTGTGTCACATTGACACCGAGACAACTCAGGTCTCTAGCTACAGCTTCTGACCTAATTCGATAAGGCATCTGTGCACCGCCACAGTTTGGGATTGTTTATGCTGAACCTAGATTCAGTGGTAAAGGAGGTTTGTGACTATTTTGGAGGATCTATTGACGGTCCCCAGTAAGGGTCGATTTTCTATCTCCTGGTTCCTGACACTGTGTTGCTGTTGCTTGTTATATTGCTGTTCTGCGAATTGGTCATTTTACTGGTCAATCAAGCTGTTCTGATTGTCAGTTTGTTAGAGAAGCTAGCTTATGAGAAGTTCAGTCGGACACTGGTTGAGTCGAGTCTTAGAGTTACCTGGAGCTCACTCATACACACATATATTCTTATTTGCATATATCTATATTATTGTACTTAATGGCATTGTACCTGATGGTACTTCAGAGTCATTTGGATATATGTGCCCTCAGCACAGCCTTATGGTATATGAGAGCAGTGTAGGAGCTAACCTCCCAATTAACCTCCTAATGCATTACTTAATGAACATCCTGATAATATGTACATTTATTTACTTTGAAACCCTAGACACTAACTTTGTTAATAAACATATTAAATTTTATGCTTTGGTTAGTACCCTATCAGTTGTAATCCTTATGAGGACTATTGAAAATGTTGGATAACTGGACCAGGATACTGACTTGGTTGCAAAAGCGCAGTAACAGGCTGGATGCTAGAAGGGCTATCCTTTCTAGTGTTCACTGGAGATGTCTATTACTAATAGATATCGTGTCATTTTGTAACACCGTAATAAATGACCCAAACACTGCTATCTGTAAATGTACTCGAGGAGAATAGTACAGAGTACGACATAGATTTTTAATGCAGTTAAATATTAATTATGAACATTTAAAGTGAATGAAAAATATTCAGAATTTATCACATAAACATCCTATGGAGAGGCAGCATGGACACTGGGGTAGTCCCGCAGTTACTAAAAACAACAGACATAGCCCCACTCCACAAAGGTGGCAGTAAAGCAATAAATAGCAAAGAACTACAGACCAATAGCGCTAACGTACCATATAAAAAAAATCAAAAGGGTTCTAAGAAGCAAGATCGCCACTCATCTAGATACCCATCAGTTACACAACCCAGGGCAGCACGGGTTTAGAGCAGGTCACTCCTGTCTGTCCCAACTACTGGTCCACTACCACAACGTCCTGGATGCTCTAGAAAACAAACAGAATGCAGATGTAATATACACAGACCATGGTGTAATAGCACACAAAATGCGTGATAAAGGAATAACAGGAAAAGTTAGTAGATGGATCTATAATTTCCGAACAAATAGAACACAAAGAGTAGTAGTAAACAGAATAAAGTCTGAGGCGGCTACGGTGAAAAGCTCTGTTCCACAAGGCAGAGTACTCGCTCTCATCTTGTTCCTCATCCTCATGTCTGACATAGAAAGGGATATTAGCCACAACGACGTGTCTTCCTTTGCAGATGACACACGAATTTGCATGACAGTGTCCACCAATGAAGATATCGCAAGACTCCAGGCGGACATCAACCAATGATGAGAAATTTCAATTACTCCAATATGGAAAACATGAGGAAATTAATACTACATCGGAGTATAAAACAAATTCCAACCACATAATATAGAGAAAAACTAATGTCAAAGACCTGGGAGTGATCATGTCGGAAGATCTCACCTTCAAGGACCATAACATTGTATCAATCACATCTGCTAGAAAAATGACAGGATGGATAAAGAAAACCTTCAAAACCAGGGATGCCAAGCCCATGAAGACACTCTTCAGGTAGCTTGTTCTATCTAGGCTGGAATATTGCTGCACACTAACTGCACCTTTCAAGGCAGGTGAAATTGCTGACCTAGAAATGTGCAGAGAACCTTCACGGCACGCATAACTGCGATAACCCACCTCAATTTCTGGTAACGCTTGAAGTTCCTAAACCTGTACTCCCTAGAACGCAGGCGGGTGAGATACATTATTATATGCACTTGGAAAATCCTAGAAAGATTAGTTCCAAACTTGCACACGAGAGTCACTCCCTACGAAAACAAAAGAATCGGCAGACGATGCAACATCCCCCAATGAAAAGCAGGGGTGCCACTAGCACGATAAGAGACAACACATTAAGTGTCAGGGGCCCAAGACTGTTCAACTGCCTCCCAGCATACAGAAGGGGGATTACCAATAGACCCCTGACTGTCTTCAAGCAGGCACTGGACAGGAACCTAAAGTCGGTACCTGACCAGCCGGGGTGTGGTTCGTACGTCGGTTTTCGTGAGGCCAACAGTAACAGCCTGGTTGATCAGTGTTACAAAAGACGCGATATATATTAGAAATAGACATCTCCAGTGAACACTAGAAAGGACTACCCCTCTAGCATCCAGCCTGTTACTGGGTTTTTGCAACAAGTAGTCAGTATCCTGGTCCAGTTATCCGACATATTCAAAAGTATCATAGGATTTCAACTGAGAGGGTACTAACCAAAGAAATTAATTTAAAATGTTTATTAACAAAGATAAAACGTCTAGGGTATCAAAGTAAATCAAATTAAATATAATCAGGATATTAATTATGATATTAATTAGGAGGTTAGCTCCTATACTTCTCTCATATACAATATTATTGTGCTGAAGGCACATATATCTTAATGGCTCTTATGTACCATCTGGTACAATGTCAGCAATTTACAATAATACTAAGATATTTACAAATATGTGTGTGTGTGCTCCAGGTAACCCGTTAAGACTCGACTCGAACAGTGACTGACTAAACGTCCTCTCATAAGCTAACTTCTCTAACAAACAGGCTATTAGAACAACTTGCTTGAACAATAAAATAACCAATTCGTTGAACAGCAATATAGTAAGCAACAGCAACGCAGCGTCTGGAAAAAGGAGATACAATAACGACCCTAACTGGGGACCATCAGCAGATCCTCCATAATAGTCACAAAACTCTCTTAATACTGAATCTAAGTTCAGCATAAACAAAATCCCCGACTACGACGGTGCACAGATGCCTCAACGAATTAGGTCAGAAGCTACAGCTAGAGACCTGAGTTATCTCAGAGTGTCAATGTGACACACAACCCAGTAAAACGTCGAAAATCACTAAGTCTAGGCTATTCTCTGTGAACAGAGTTACACAGAGTCCAGAGAAGTATGTTTCGTCTCACCACCGAATACATACTCTACCAAACAGAGTCTAAATGACGAGAAAACAAGCAGAGACAAGAGCAAGGTGTTACTCCATCGAGGGTCAGCAGAGGAGTCAGGAGAGGCAGTCTCCAACTCAGGTGGGACCACGCCACTCTGTCACGTGACTCGCATGTAACTGCTGCCCAGCAACTCCAGAGAAGCCGGCAGTATAACAAGCGAAGTGCTGTTAGTAATGTAGTTTGCCAACTCACGACTGCTACTTAACACTCAAACAATGAACACAATATGTAAAATATTACATCCTACCTATTTATATAGCTAAGTTAAATAATAATATAAATCAAGATATTAACGATTTAGCTATTATCGAAAATATTAGCAATATAAAATTATAGAAAATGGAAAGATACATTATTAAATAAAATATATAAATTGTGCCCCAATCTAGGGTCGCAATAATCAGGCCTTGATCCACCATGAGGCCTGGTCACAGACCGGGCCGCGGGGGCGTTGACCCCCGAAACCCTCTCCAGGGATACTGCAGTTAACTTCAATAAAATAAGCTTTAAATTAGGACAAACACAGACTAACGATAATTCAAACCATCTAGTAAAGGTCAGCAGTTTTGAAGCCAAACTGATGTTACTTTAGAGACCAATAGCATGAATTACACCATCATACTAAATATGAAATACTTCAGAATTTACATTATCAAGTTATCACCATCGATATTTGAAGCCAGTTGGATCAGACCAAAAAATTATCGCATCAGAACCGTTATTAAATTTTCCCAGTTTTATCCATAAACAATTTAGGAGCAACGCAGACAAAAGCAGTCTAATTTTTTCTGTAAAGTGAGTTTAAAAGCGTTTAAAGTTTATTATGTATTTAATTATGTCAGTTTTGTTTACTCTTTGGGAACATAATTGTTTTCTTACGCTGGCCTTGATCTAGGTATCTTTAATAGAAGAGGATGTGTAATATATATTGCTAATTAATCTCTTAATTGAGTTGAAAGATTATTTTTTTTATCAGTATTACATTTGTGCGTCACAACAAGTAAGTTTTTCACTTGACTTCCATGAATTCTGAAACTAGATTAAGTTTTGGTACATTATTCTTAAATTATGGTTCAATTATTTAAAGGCCTAACTATCCAATTCACGCCGTTTACGTATTTAGGATAAAAAGGAGAATCAAGATTTATGTTTATCATTAATCGTGTTGTAGTACTATTGTATTAGAGAAGTACTGAACCACAAAATAAGCGAAAATGGATCCATTAAAAATACAGCATAAATCTTACCTCTTTCTATTATAAATCTTCCTCAGATCTTTCAGTCACATGACACACATCAATTGTTTGCTTTAATGTTAGCAAACCTTGAGAAGGTTGTCCCAATAACACCACAACAACAGTAAGCACAGGTCTTAATGTACGAATTTGGAATTCATGTTGCAGTGCGATGCTTCCCCCTCCCCTCTCCCCCCTTCCTCCCTTTTTCCCCTTCCTCCCTACCCCCTTCCCCCCACCCCGGTCAAACAGCATGATATATCATTCTAGCTTCCACTGAACTGTCACATCATGCTGACAGCTGCCACATCATGGTGACAGCTTCCACTGAACTGTAACATCATGCACAGCTGCCACTGAACTGTCACATCATGCTGACAGCTGCTACTGAACTGTCACATCATGCTGACAGCTTCCACTGAACTGTCACATCATGCTGACAGCTGCCACATCATGGTGACAGCTTCCACTGAACTGTAACATCATGCACAGCTGCCACTGAACTGTCACATAATGCTGACAGCTGCCACTGAACTGTCACCTCATACTGACAGCTGCTACTGAACTGTCACATCATGCTGACAGCTGCCACTGAACTGTCACATCATGCTGACAGTTGCCACTGAACTGTGACATCATGCTGACAGCTTCCACTGAACTGTCACATCATGCTGACAGCTGCCACAGCATGGTGACAGCTTCCACTGAACTGTAACATCATGCCCAGCTGCCACTGAACTGTCACATCATGCTGACAGCTGCCACTGAACTGTCACCTCATACTGACAGCTGCTACTGAACTGTCACATCATGCTGACAGCTGCCACTGAACTGTCACATCATGCTGACAGTTGCCACTGAACTGTGACATCATGCTGGCAGCTGCCACTGAACTGTGACATCATGCTGATAGCTTTCACTGAACTGTCACATCATGCTGACAGCTTCCACTGAACTGTCACATCAAGATGACAGCTGCCACATCATGCTGACAGCTTCCAATGAACTGTCACATCATACTGACAGCTTCCACTGAACTGTCACATCATGCTGTCAGCTGCCACTGAACTGTCACATCATGCTGACAGCTGCCACTGAACTGTCACATCATGCTGACAGCTGCCACTGAACTGTCACATCATGCTGACAGCTTCCACTAAACTGTCACATCATGCTGACTGCTGCCACTGAACTGTCACATCATGCTGACAGCTGCCACTGAACTGTCACATCATGCTGACAGCTTCCACTGAACGCACATCATGCTGACAGCTTCCACTGAACTGTCACATCATACTGACAGCTGCCACTGAACTATCACATCATGCTGACAGCTGCCACTGAACTGTCACATCATGCTGACAGCTGCCACTGAATTGTCACATCAAGCTGACAGCTGCCACTGAGCTGTCATATTAAGCTGACAGCTGCCACTGAACTGTCACATCAAGCTGACAGCTGCCACTGAACTGTCACATCAAGCTGACAGCTGCCACTGAACTGTCACATCATGCTGACAGCTGCCACTGAACTGTCACATCATGTTGACAGCTGCCACTGAAGTGTCACATCATGCTGACAGTTACCACTGAATGGTCACATCATGCTGACAGCTTCCACATCATGCTGAAAGCTTCCACTGAACTGTCACATCATGCTGACAGCTGCCACTGATATGTCACATCATGCTGACAGCTGCCACTGAACTGTCACATCAAGCTGACAGCTGCCACTGAACTGTCACATCAAGCTGACAGCTGCCACTGAACTGTCACATCATGCTGACAGCTTCCACTGAACTGTCACATCATGCTGACAGCTTCCACTGAACTTTCACATCATGCTGACAGCTGCCACTGAACTGCTACATCATGATGACAGCTGCCACTGAACTGTCACATCATGCTGACAGCTTCCACCGAACTGTCACATCATGCTGACTGCTGCCAATGAACTGTCACATCATACTGACAGCTGCCACTGAACTGTCACATCATGCTGACAGCTTCCACTGAATTGTCACATCATGCCGACAGCTGCCACTGAACTGTCACATCGTGCTGACAGCTGCCACTGAACTGTCACATCAAGCTGACAGCTGCCACTGAACTGTCACATCAAGCTGACAGCTGCCACTGAACTGTCACATCAAGCTGACAGCTGCCACTGAACTGTCACATCATGCTGACAGCTGCCACTGAACTGTCACATCATGCTGACAGCTTCCACTGAACTGTCACATCATGCTGACAGCTGCCACTGAACTGCTACATCATGCTGACAGCTGCCACTGAACTGCTACATCATGCTGACAGCTGCCACTGAACTGTCACATCATGCTGACAGCTTCCACCGAACTGTCACATCATGCTGACTGCTGACAATGAACTGTCACATCATACTGACAGCTGCCACTGAACTGTCACATCATGCTGACAGCTTCCACTGAATTGTCACATCATGCCGACAGCTGCCACTGAACTGTCACATCGTGCTGACAGCTGCCACTGAACTGTCACATCATGCTGACAGATGCCACTGAACTGTCACATCAAGCTGACAGCTGCCACTGAACTGTCACATCAAGCTGACAGCTTCCACTGAATTGTCACATCATGCCGACAGCTGCCACTGAACTGTCACATCGTGCTGACAGCTGCCACTGAACTGTCACATCAAGCTGACAGCTGCCACTGAACTGTCACATCAAGCTGACAGCTGCAACTGAACTGTCACATCAAGCTGACAGCTGCCACTGAACTGTCACATCATGCTGACATTTCAAATAAGGTCAGCCATCTCTTCATTCCTTATAAAGATCTGAATAAACATTTTTTTCAGTGTAAACATTATGACAAAACCGAGATTTTTTAATCACATTTGCAGCTTTATCGCTTCATGGGAATTTAAGAAGTTAACATAACGCTAGTTAAAAAAAAAAAAAAAAAAAAAAAAATTGGTAAGAAAATGTAAAGTAAAAGACCGTGGTTTTAATTTGAAAATCTTTATGATCTTTACTTAAAGAAAAATACTCCAGAGAAATACTTTCTTCCACGACTGCTTGGTATATGTCACTTAATAATTATATGCAGTGATGGGAACAAGACAAATTCTGGAAGCAGATGAAGATGTAGTCCCTAAGTGAAAGTCACTTAGGGACTGACAGAGAGCAAGTATAGTTAATTTATATAAAGGAAATGGGGACAAAACAAGAGTGCAAAAATTATAGGGAAATAAGCCTACTGAGTATACGAGGTAAAGTGTTTAATAGGTTTATTATTGAAAGAATTAAGAGACAGAGGGAGACGGGATCGCAGATGAACAAGGAGGCCTTACGAATGTTAGAGGGTGTGTAGACCAAATGTTTACATTGAAGAATGTAAGTGAACAATATCTAGACTAAGGTAGAGAAATTTTCGTTACTTTTATTTATGGTTTTAAGAAAGCCATATAATAGGACGGATAGTGTAGGAATGTGGCAGTTGTTGCAGGTGTACAGCACAGTTGGTAAGGCACTAAATTCTATGAAGAGTTTTGATGAGGATAGTGTGTAGGAAAGAGGGAGATTATTGTCTAGAAAAAGTAGTCTTTAGACAGGTATGAATGATGTCACCATGGTTGTTTAGCATATTTATAAATGGGGTTGTAAAAGAAGTAAATGATAGGGTGTAGGGGACAAGGGTGGAATTAATGTATGGGGAATCAAATACACAATGAGAGTTGACAAAGAAACATTTTGCTGATGATACTGTGTTTTTTGGGACATTCTTAACATAAGTTATAGAGGTTAGGGGACGAGTTTGGGAGGTTGTGTAAAGTAAGTACAAAGCGAACATAGAGAAAAGTAAGGTCGTGAGGGTTTCAAAAGAGTTAGGTAAGGAAAAAATGGATATCAGACTGTAGAGAATGAGTATGGAAAAAATCAATGTGTTCAGATATTTGGGAGAGAAAGACTAGGTAAACTTTTGAAACAATGAAGGAGAAATGATGGGAGGTGCATTGAGATATATGTGGAGACAAAGAATGTTATCCATGGAGGCAAAGTGATGAATGTATGAGAGTATAGTGATACCAACACTCTTACATAGGTGTGAAGCTTGGGTTGTGAATGTTGCAGTGAGAAGGAAGCTGGAGGCAGTGGAGATGTGTCTGAAGGTAATGTGTGGCGTAAATATTATGCACAGAATTCGTAGTTTCGAGATTAGGAGGGAATGTGGAGTTACTAAAAGTATTATTCAGAGGGCTGAGGAGGGGTTAAGGTGGTTTGGTCATTTAGAGGATGAAGCAAAATAGGATGATTTGGAGGGTGTATTAATCTGTAGTGCAGGGAGGGCGGGATAGAGGTCGTCATAGGAAAGGATGGAGAGTAAGGGGTAGAAGAGGTTTTGTGTACAAGGAGCTTGGACATAGAGCAGGCACATGTGAGCTTGTTAGGAGTGAGTGGAGACAATTTGTTTTTCACGGGGTGGGGGAGTTAATCAGCTGTTGGAGAGTGAGTCGGGTAAAATTTTGTGAAAAAATCAGGGAAACTGGGTAGCTGTACTTGAGTCCAGCAAGTGGAGAGTACAGTGTCTGCACTCTAAACCAGAAGTATGGGATATTTGCTGTTTAGAGGGACATCTAAACTGTATCTGCGCGCCTCTGGCAAGACAGTGATAATGTAAATGATGATGAGAGTGTTTCAGACCTTTCTGGTCACCCTGCCTCGGTTGCAGACTTCCATCGCATTAATATATATATATATATATATATATATATATATATATATATATATATATATATATATATATATATATGTCGTGCCGATTAGGTAAAACTTGCGATTTTCGCTTAAATAGCAACGCTCACCTTGCCATATAACACAAGTGAAAATTTGTGTATGCAATAATTTCGCCAAAATCATTCTGAACATAACGAAAGAAATATATTTCATTGTGTTTGTTTATTATTAAATTAATGTTAACGTATCTAAAATATATTTAGTTGGGTTAAGCTAAATTAAATTGCGCTTGTTGTAATAAATTCTTACATGAACATAAATGAAAAATATATATCTTTAAACGTATAAGAGAAAATTTTAGAAAGGACTTAATTTTAGATGAGTTCTGGCTAATTGACCAGTTTTACCTAATCGGCACGACATATATATATATATATATATATATATATATATATATATATATATATATATATATATATATATATATATATATATATATATATATATATATATATATATATAAACATATATATATATATATATATATATATATATATATATATATATATATATATATATATATATATATATATATATATATATATATATATATATTTATATATATATATATATATATATATATATATATATATATATATATATATATATATATATATATATATAATATATATATATATATATATATATATATATATATATATATATATATATATATATATATATATATATATATATATATATATATATATATATCCCGTATATTGCGTCCCCAGAATGGGCCCCTATGTATGTATATATGTAAATTTATAATGTATATTTTCCATTTTCTATAATTTTATATTGCTGATATTTTCGATAATACCTAAATCGTTAATATCGTGCTTTATATTATTATTGGACTTATATTTGACTTAGCTTTTATTTGAGTAGGATGTAACATTATATATTGACTGCTGCCATTGAACTGTCACATCAAGCTGACAGCTTCCACATCATGCTGACAGCTTCCACTGAACTGTCACATCATGTAGACAGCTGCCACTGAACTGTCACATCGTGCTGACAGCTGCCACTGAACTGTCACATCATGCTGACAGCTGCCACTGAACTGTCACATCAAGCTAACAGCTGCCACTGAACTGTCACATCAAGCTGACAGCTGCCACTGAAGTCACATCACGCTGACAGCTGCCACTGAACTGTCACATCATGCTGACATTTCAAATAAGGTCAGCCATCTCTTCATTCCTTATATAGATCTCAATAAACATTTTTTTCAGTGTAAACATTATGACAAAATCGAGATTTTTTTATCACATTTGCAGCTTTATCGCTTCATAGGAATTTAAGAAGTTAACATAACGCTAGTTAAAAAAAAAAAAAAAATTGGTAAGAAAATGTAAAATAAAAGACCTTGGTTTTAATTTGAAAATCTTTATGATCTTTACTTAAAGAAAAATACTCCAGAGAAATACTTTCTTCCACGACTGCTTGGTATATGTCACTTAATAATTATATGCAGTGATGGGAACAAGACAAATGCTGGAAGAAGATGAAGATGTAGTCCCTAAGTGAAAGTCACTTAGGGACTGACAGAGAGCAAGTATTTGGGAGAGAAAGACGAGGTAAACTTTTGAAACAATGAAGAGAAATAATGGGAGGTGCATTGAGATATATGTGGAAACAAAGAATGTTATCCATGGAGGCAAATTGAGGAATGTATGAGAGTATAGTGATACCAACACTCTTACATAGGTGTGAAGCTTGGGTTGTGAATGTTGCAGTGAGAAGGAAGCTGGAGGCAGTGGAGATGTGTCTGAAGGTAATGTGTGGCGTAAATATTATGCACAGAATTCGTAGTTTCGAGATTAGGAGGGATTGTGGAGTTACTAAAAGTATTATTCAGAGGGCTGAGGTGCGGTTAAGGTGGTTTGGTCATTTAGAGGATGAAGCAAAATAGGATGATTTGGAGGGTGTATTAATCTGTAGAGCAGGGAGGGCGGGATAGAGGTCGTCATAGGAAAGGATGGAGGGTAGGGGGTAGAAGAGGTTTTGTGTATAAGGAGCTTGGACATAGAGCAGGCATATGTGAGCTTGTTAGGAGTGAGTGGAGACAATTTGTTTTTCACGGGGTGGGGGAGTTAATCAGCTGTTGGAGAGTGAGTCGGGTAATATTTTGTGAAGGAAATCAGGGAAACTGGGTAGCTGTACTTGAGTCCAGCAAGTGGAGAGTACAGTGTCTGCACTCTAACCCAGAAGTTTGGGATATTTGCTGTTTAGAGGGACATCTATACTGTAATAATATGTATATAATATGTATATATATATATATATATATATATATATATATATATATATATATATATATATATATATATATATATATATATATATATATATATATATATATATATATATATGTCGTGCCGATTAGGTAAAACTGGTCAATTAGCAAGAACTCGTTTAAAATTAAGTCCTTTCTAAAATTTCTCTTATACGTTTAAAGATATATTTTTTAATTTATGTTAATGTAAAAATTTATAATTTTGTACCAAGAGAAACTTTGAAAACCTACCTAACCTTATTATAACAAGCGCAATTTAATTTAGCCTAACCCAACTAAATATATTTTAGATACGTTAACATTAATTTAATAATAAACAAACACAATGAAATATATTTTTTCGTTATGTTCAGAATGGTTTTGGCGAAATTATTGCATACACAAATTTTAGCTTGTCTTATATGGCAAGGTGAGCGTTGCTATTTAAGCCAAAATCGCAAGTTTTCCTAATCGGCACGACATATATATATATATATGTCGTGCCGATTAGGTAAAACTTGCGATTTTGCTTAAATAGCAACGCTCACCTTGCCATATAAGACAAGTGAAAATTTGTGTATGCAATAATTTCGCCAAAATCATTCTGAACATAACGAAAAAATATATTTCATTGTGTTTGGGTATTATTAAATTAATGTTAACGTATCTAAAATATATTTAGTTGGTTAGGCTAAATTAAATTGAGCTTGTTGTAATAAGGTTAGGTAGGTTTTCAAAGTTTCTCTTGGTACAAAATTATAAATTCTTACATTAACATAAATTAAAAAATATATCTTTAAACGTATAAGAGAAAATTTTAGAAAGGACTTAATTTTAGATGAGTTCTTGCTAATTGACCAGTTTTACCTAATCAGACACATATATATATATATATATATATATATATATATATATATATATATATATATATATATATATATATATATATATATATATATATATATATATATATATATATATAGGATGGGGTCCACCTCTAGTGCAAATTGTGGGACCCATAGCCTCGGAGAAGTGGATAAAACGGCTTCAAGGAAGAATATTTGGATTTCTTTCTGAAGCCATTTGAATATTCCACTTCTCCTACCACCCCATCCTATATACACACATACATGCATATAAATGCTTTATTAATAGACAGAATACATTTATAGAAAACACAAACATGAATACAATGGTACAATATGTCAAAGATTATGAATCTCCTCCAGTTCCTCCGAAGCCGGACGCGAGCCAAGTATGCAGCATGCGTTTCCCTCTGGATGGCCACACTGAGACGCTGGAACATGAACGTGGCTGCCCTTGGGTCCCTGGTGGTGTCGATGAGTCTGGAACCCAGTTCTTTAAGGA
>WNWK01033282.1:0-21275 GCA_009830355.1 Cherax destructor | reverse complement strand
AAACCCTGCCGCCAGTGCCATCCGTCGTTCACAAACCCCCACCCCTCATCCCCATGAAATAAAAAAAAATCTGCCATTACATACGCCAATGCCCTCTGAAACCCCACCCCACCCCTCCACACAAACTAATGCCCCAAACACTGAAATCCACTCCCCCAAGCAAAGCACACGCCCCAACCTTTCCCCTCACGACCCCCAAACGCTCACAAAAATAACTTGAACGAGTGTCATCCTCCCACAAGCTTGCCACCCCATCTACCCTAAGACCTCTGTTACGAAAAACCCCCCCCGACGGTAAAATCCCATGAAAAAACCCGGGAAAAATACCCCCCCCCAAATGGACGAACCCAATCTCCTTAACCCCCCCCAAATACCCTTTCCCAAAACATACAGGGGGTACCCTTCACCCCCCCCCGAGACCACACCACCTTCTCAGAGTCCGCCTCATATGTGAAGGATTCTAACAATAATAGGCCCCGTAACATGTCCTCACTTTCCCCTTAAACCCCTCCCTCCCCACCACCCCCTTATATCCTCATCAGAAGCCCACCCCCCCCCCATCCCAACCACCCTCAGGTAACCCCTTCATAAACCTCTTCAATCTGCTTTCCCAAGGAATCAACCTAGCCCTCCTGGCTAAGGGGAGCGCCACCCCTTGTAACCAATCAAAACCCCCGATCCCCAAAAAAACAAAAAACCCTACGCAACCCGGGTCCCCCTGCCCAATTTTAAACCCCCACATATATTTTCTATATAGCAAACTTAACCCACTATTACCCATTGGTGCAGCGTGAGATGGGACGGCCTCAAACCATCTAATCTCCCCAACACCCTCTGTACTACACCCTCCGAATTAACCCCCCTCGTTTTCCCTCGCACCCCTCATCACCACACCACAAATCTTAATCCACAAACACCACCTTCCACAAGAACTCCCCCACCACCCCCTCCCAGTCCCGAATCTCATGAATTTTTCATCCTCATTTACAGTCATACCCCCGCTTCCCCAAAACCTCAAGACCCCGCCCACACCTCAAAATTCCCCCCCTTTCCCCAAAAATCATCGTGTCATCCACATAGCCCACTATACCCGGATTCCCAACACCCAGATCCCCTTTCCTGCCCCGAACAGACCTTCTACAGCCCTATAAAATGGGTCCTGCAGGCATCAACAACAATTGAGACAGTGGGCAACCCCACGTAAACCCCTTCCATCCTGACCGCTGCCCCACCCCCCCATTCAACTGCACACACATACTTGCTCCCCCGTACAAAGTATGCCCAACTCCCCTCTCCTTTCCAAACCCTGCCACCTCATAATGCTCCACAACGCTTCACGTTCCACACTATCATCGCTGCTCTCCAATCCCGTGCTAACACCCCCCCCCTCCTTCTGCCTACTTCAATAAACCCCGAATGCACTGAGTTTGGATCTGGGGCAGTTTTCGGAACATACGCAGGGGGTTTTCTTATTTTTTTTATTTTTATTGAAAAAAAAAATTACAAAACACATGACAATAGGAGACAGAAGACAGAGTGTAACTTAAAAAACAAGCACTAACTGTGCGGGAAAACAACAACAAAAGGGTTTAAAAAAATTTTCCACTTAAGAAAACATACAAATCATAAAAAAAATGCAGAAAACCAGAAAAAATTATCACTCAATGTTTACCATCCATGAACAGGAAAAAAAAATAACCCTATGTACATAATCCCGAAGGACATAAATCACAAACAGCCCTAAATGACGTAAATGACAGTATAACAAAATATACTAAATATAGTCATCCCCCAAGTTTATTATTCACATTGAAAGTACAGACAACGACCCAATGAAACTTTATTACATTAAAAAATTAGAAGACAATATAAACCACTTTTAAAAAATATAAAAATTTAAACTAACAGCCCCAAACCCCCCTACAAAACTACACACACTGTTGATCATTAACATCAATAATTAAGTTAAAAGTAAGCAAAAACATACCTATTCACCAGTGTATAAAAACGTAATAGCACAGAACGTATGACCATCTCCAAAACTGAAAATTTTTGTATACAAAAAAAAACACAGATAAAGGAATGATGCTTCAAAAAAAGTAGTTATGTATATAAGGATGGGATCATCCTCACAAAAGAAATTAATATTTACACAAACACAATTAACAAAGGTAGACAGTTTACAACAAAAAAAATCTACCCAAAAACTGCCTTCCAAACAGTAAGGCACAAAATGGAAATGAGAAATCCATCTCAGGAAACTAAGTTACATCAACATATTGGAAAACGGTTCATACCCAAGTATGTAAAAAAATAAGAACCCTATAAAGCACAGCAAAGGGGAACTTTCCAATTTAACTATACATCACCAGTCCAGTGGGGTTATGGGGAAAAAGCCACTATGGTTCCCTGACCCACTCCATGGGGGTTTCCCCTCCCCCCCCGCCTCCCGTCATACCACACAAAACCGCACATTCCAGTCAGGGCCCCCTATCCCCCTGAGTCCACCGTCACCCCCCCACCCCCCCTTCAATCATACGTCCTTCCCCCCCATGTATACCCCCCCTGTCGCCGGCCAGTCCTTTTAACCCCCCCTCACAGCTCTAGTAAACTACCCACCGCCAACTCCCCTATAACCCACCAAAAAAGCTGAATCCACCTCCGACCATAAAGATCCCTATTTCTACATTTTGTCCTAAAAAACACAGCCCAAACCCTTTGACTTACCCCCCCGACCCCCCCTCATTCCCCATGACAAAAAAGTAGTCTGCCACTGGAAACAAGACCCCCCGCCTCACCTCCCCCCCCCACCCCCCCCCAAATCAAAGCTAAAGGGCCCCGGTAAATTTTGACCCTCTCCCCCCCCCCTTTGCAAACACCTTCCCAAACCATTCACGCACAACTTTCAATAAAGGAAAAAAATATACCACATGATACCCCGTATCCTCCCCCCCCGCATCTATCACACAGCCCTCCCCCCCCTATCCCCTACGGAACAAAATTGCCTTCGATGCAACGATCCCCTTTAAAAAACCTAAACAAATTCACGTACTCGGGGTTTGAGCCACAACTTTTTAACCCCTTCCATATACCCACCCAATCATACACGGGGTATATCGCTGCCCCATGCAGCACCCCCCCATGCACCCTCCCCCCCAGGAGATCGCATTGATCCTCTTGGGCTCCTTAACTACCAGTTTCGCCTCAACTTTCCCCTTCAACTCTCCCCAGATCTTTTCCCCTTCCACCCCCTTTTCTGACATTTTCCCCCAAAGCAATCCCACCCACCCTGAGGTATTTTATGCTTAATGTAAACACACTGCAAAACGCCTTCCCAATGGGATGACCCCCAAACCCCCTTAAACGAATTTCGTCATTACCACTTCCTTACTTAACCATGCCCCCCCCATAACCCCATATATAACTTCCCCTTTTTCTCTGCAATTCCTTCACATCCTAAAAATTAAGGGGGAACACCGCCCCATGCCACAGTTTAAAACACTAATGAATTAACGATCACCACCCTCTGATGCAATGTGACGTCCCCAGGCTGCCATCCACCCATACGCTTAATAGCCCCCTTACTACCACCTCTGCTTTAAAACCCCCGTCCCCTCCACCGGGTCTCCCCGGGTACACCCCCCCACAAATCTTCACCTGTTCCACTATTGCCCCCCCCCTGCCCTCACCAAGCCTCCCACCTACCCACCTACCTACCTCCAACAATTTAGTTTTTTCATGGTTTACTTTCATCCCAGTACCCTTTCCCCAAAAAATCTCCAAAAAAGCCCCACATTCACTAACTCCTCTACACCCCGCACAAAAGTACAGTAGTTCATCCAATACCCAACAACCCCATCCCCTTCCATCCCTCAGCCCTTCCTCCGGGAAACTAAACGAAAAAAGGGGCCCCCTTGCATGCAACCAAACAATACCTGGGAAAAGGGGGCACCCCTGTCTTAAACCCTTATCCATGGGGCCACCTCCTTTCCCAATTTACCATTTATCTGTATCCAAACCCTTTGGGCTCTCGCATACAGAGTCTCTCCCCATCCTACTAATTCTTTCCCCAAAAACCCTGCCTCCTCATGATATCATAAAACCCATACTCCTGTCAACACTATCATAACCCCCTCCAATCGATACCCCAACACCCCCTCCTTCACCGCCCCCAATAAAATCCCTAATTTTACCAGACCCACACCCATGCTTCTACCTGGGATTCCACATTGTCCCCTTTTGTAAGACCATTCCCCCCAATTTTTTTAAGCCTATTACCCAGTACCTTTTGGGAAAATCTTATAATCCGCACACATTAATGTTATAAACCAAAATTTTTCGTCCTACATTCCTCTTTTTTCTTCACCAAAACTATAACCCCAGTGTTCTGATGCTACCCAATACCCTCCCATTCTTCATACAATTGAATACATTAACAAACCCAAACCCCCTTTGGGGTCCCAATTATGCCTAAGAAATCATTAGGAGACCATCCAATCCAGGTGCCTTCCCCTTCCCAAACCCTGCACTGCCTCCCCTACCTCTTTTTCCCCACTAATTTTCTCCCTCCCTTTCTTTCCTGTCGTCCTTACTAACAATAGACCTAATCCCCCCCCCTACTACTGTCCCGTCCCCCTCCCCTCCCTCTTCCTCCTGCAAGTACTCCTTTTTCCCAGTGATCTGCATAGTTCTTATTCCCTCAGTAGTGCGGGGCAAAATTGTCCTTCCTATACCCTCCCCAAATCCCCACAGACCTCCAAAAATCATCATAGTTGTGTCCCCTCTGCCCCTTTTTAAACCAAGGGGAAAACAGGCCGATGGCCTGTCTCCCCCAAAAACCTCCTCTAGTCCTCCTCTCACGCGTGTCACATTAAATCGCCCCATTCTGCAGTTCTCTCCCGACGCTCTTTTAGAATACCCCCTCTCACCCCTCCTAAATTCCCCCCCCTTTTTTTAAAAATCCCCCAGTTGACCCTCCAAAACCCCTGTAATCCGGGGAAATTTCCCCCCCTTCCCCCTTCCCTGCCCATTTTTGTATAATACTTCCTAATACACGGCTTTGCCCACATTTCCCACCAACTCAGTAAGTCTCCCGCATTCTGACCACTCTCCCATTGCCCCTGCCAACATGCAGCAAAAAATTTTCCCCCCCCAACTCCCGCAGTAAACTTATATTCAATTTCCCGTAGTTGTCATACCTTTTTAAACAATTTTCCCTTTCCCCGCTAAAATCTGCCAACACACCCCCCATGATCAGAATATCCCCTGTCCATAGCTTCGCCCTACCAACCCGTATCTCCTTAGTTACAAAAACCTATCTAGGCGCGCCTGATATCCCCGCCCCACAAAATGTGCCCACACACCATTTCCCCCCTAACTACATCCATCATCCCGGCTGCCCCCAATTCCCCTCAGCACTCCCCCGGACACAGCCCGCTCCATTGGGCCCCCATCCTTACCCCGGATGACACGGGTTTTCCAGGGGTTTTTCCTTAAGGTTTTTGCAATCCCCAAAAAAAAGGGGGAAAAACTTTTCCTTTTCGAAACGTTTTTAGTACTCCTACGAGATCCGCCGGCATATAAAACTTAAAAACTCCCCGCACGTCACCCCACACCCCATCCACCCTCACCACCCTACCCTCCACCCGTCTCCCCCCGCTTTTAAATTAAAAGGCCATTTGGGGCATGACCACAGCAGCCCCTCCCTTTTTAAATTTCCCCGGGAAAACCCCGCATACACTTGTATCCATTCAAACACAAAATTTCCCCAACCTGAAATTAAGGGTTTTTGTATAAAAAAAATATCTACCTGAAAAAGTCGCATAGTTACCCTTCCAACCGTCGTTTCCCCCTCAGCCCGAAAAGGGCCCTTAACATTTATAGTGAGACTTTGAAGACAACATAGGGGGTTTTTTCCCCGATACCTCTGGGCTTTTGGCGCTCCTCCTTCCTTCGCCTTCCCCCCTGACCACGTTTAAGCCCTTTCTTTCCCGATACCCCCCCCTTCCCCCTTTCGGGCAGCATCTACCCATGACTTTGCAAACTTTTGGGGGGTGTGATCACGTCCTCATCGGACCCACCCACAGGCCTTTTCGTAATCCTACTGTAAACCATAGCCACATTTTCCAACTGTTCGTCCTGCCTATGAACCCCAGCCACCACATCCTGCACCACCAGGTTAGGGTTCCCCGGGATGTGATGAATCCCACCTTTTCCCCCCGGCCAAAACTCCCCATTTCCCAAAACTCCAGGGGTCTTTAAAAGGGGGAACCCCCCTTCCCCCCCAGGTTTTGGGTTTGGCCCCCTGAGCCTTCAGGGGAGTGTCTCACAGGTGACACCTGTCTCGTCCACCTCATCACTCCACCGCTTACTCTGTCCCAAAAATTGGTGGTACTTTTCCCCCTCTGTCCTGTCAACCACCTTGTCACCATTGTTCTTCCCGACGACGGTCTGTCCTCCTCCCCCAAGCAGCTGCCCTGTCATTTCGCCCCACATAGTTTCAGGTGCGTTGGTTTACCCGGGGTTTTGACGTAGACTTGAGTCCTAAAATCATCAAGGCCAAAATACGAAGGTATAGGCCGTCGGAGAGTCATTTTAGGGGGAAAATGACCCCTTTCCCGTAATCCTGCGTAAATTCCGTCTGTCCATTTTTCCCATCCCGCCGTATGCACCACTCCAAATTGTTGAAAAATTCTCGAATATCCCCATCCAAAACTTCAAATGGCACGTTTCGGAAATCGAATATATGTATAATATCTTGATACCTTTTCAAAAGGGGACCTCCCGGCCAGCGTTGATCACCACGGTTTGTCCTGGGAAACTGTCCCCAATCCCTCATATGCCGCTGTCGTAACCCAAAATTGATGAAATTCTGTGCGCCCCATTCCCGCGTTTTTGCCTGTAATTCCTCAACCCCCAAAGCCATAAGCATCACGGGGTAATCGCAGGCAACAAAACATTCGCGTTATCCGGGGACACAGCTCCTCGCAACACTTCAACACACACGGTGTTGATCCTCCTCCTTCCTCCAGTCGCCATCTTGCTGAAAATCAGTAACTCTTCTCAAGTTGGCCACCAGGTGTCAGCAACAAGAGAACCACTCAGTGCGATTGCTAGGCGGCGAATGATTGTCTTATTTGGTTTTGGATTATGTTTATATTTCATGGAGTTGTAGGAAGAGGAGGGGAGGGCAATGTGATTGGGGCATTGCGCGGCATTTTATAGGACTATGTAGGAATAGGAATTATATGGTCGGGCGTGGGATGGGGCTTTCTCGCAGCCTTATCGAGAGATGACAGGCATGTTAAGGGGCGTGGGGGAGGGAGAGGTTAGTGGGGGAAGGAGGGGGATGAGTTAGCAGCTCTGAGATAGGTAAAGTAGTGGAAATGTGTAGATGGTGTAAGGGTGGGGGTTAGGTGGGTTTTTAGTGGAAGGACGTTAGGTGGGAGGGTGTAGATCAGTGGGGAAGAGGCTGGGGTAGTTTGTGCTTCAGTACTTCTCTGAGTATGAGAACCTTCTGTGCCTAAGGTTGGTTCTGATTTTGATTAGAATGAATACATGGTTTGTATAATCATTGATTTTCATTTTTTATTTGGGCCTTCTGTGTAAGGGGTCATTAATGGAGTGAGTTGTTTTTGTTATGTTTGTGTTTTTTGTGTTTTGTGTTGAAATGCAGAGATCATTATATAAGAAATATGTAACATTTTGTGTGTGTGTGTGTGTGTGTGTGTGTGTGTGTGTGTGTGTGGTTCATGTTATATTTTCTTGTTTTGGGATTGTGCCCCAAGGGTGGGGTGTATGCATGTGGGGTATATGGGTAGTTCTATATAAGAAGTGTATATCTCTTCTTGTCTATATTTGTTATATCATATGTTTGTGTATAGGTCAGGAAGTATACTAAAGGTGGCCTTAAATATATATATGGGGCTTGGTGGTTGCAAGATTTTTGGGGAAATAGGAAGGATATGTGCTGAGTCAGGTATATATTGTGTTTAATGTATCCCATGGTTGGGAAGGTATATATGTATTTTATATACGATTGTGTCATGGGTAATATGTTTCTTAGCCGCCTGTCATTCCAAGTGTGGTCGTTGTTTTGTGGTATATGTTTGTCTTATGGCAAGAAACATGCGTGAACGCTCTTGGACGGGGGTGCTGTACATGGATGAGATTGTAGTTGTTTGTGCTCAGCGTTCACGTAGAACTTTTTTGATTGGTTGGTATATATTTGTCTGTTATAGCGAAAAGGAAGGAACCATGGAGTGTGATGTAATATTATATTTGGGTACTATGCATTTGGTGTAGGGAAGTTTCTTGAAGCTGTTTGATATTGGGAAGTTCTTGCGTACAAGGTAATATATATGTCGTGTGTTTGCATACGCGGATTTCAATAAAATATAAAAAAAGATGTTGTTTGTACAAGGTACTTAGTATGTGTGGTATAGTGGTTAGTTAATAAGGGCAGTAAGCAATTTTTTTTGTGAAAATTTGAGGCTTGTGTCCTGTGAGTATGAGTTTCAAATCATATTTAATGTATGTATTTGTAAGTGTTCTTGCCTGGATGGTGCTATTTTTACTTTTTATATGTAATATTATGTTTTTAAATAAAATATAAAAATATTCCTAAAATAAAGGGTACAGTTTTTTTTTTTTTTTTTTTTTTTTATATTTTATTAAAAACACATTATACATAAGTTGCAATTGTATCAATCTTAACATTATACATACCAAGAACCACACCTCTGAACATAATAAAATCAGCACATTTCTTTACAATCCACCTCCATTACACCTGAACTAAACAAGCCTATATATGCAACAACACTCATTAATACAAAACAGTACACAAAAATCTAAACCTCCTCCAGGGTATCTTCCTAGAGCCCTCATAATCCCCACCCACAACCCACCCAAAAGCAAATTCTACATATTGTATGAGCTTTATATTTTTCCATACCTACACATACCAACACACATGTGTAGTAACAAAAATAACACATAGGACACCAAACGTGCCAGGATTACTCCATTTCTCCATACCAAAACCAGAGACAAAAACAGTATACATTACTATAAAGCAGATTATTTATCCTGCATTTCTAAATAGATACCTCAAATTAAATTTCAGGCCCTACTGTTACCCCTCCTGTATCCCCCTTAACTTTGAATATTCAAACAACCTTAGAAACTTAAGACATAACAGGTTATTATGTCTCTCCATGTCTACAACAAAGTACATGTCTAAACTGACACCGTACATTACATGTCATAAGGGAACCACTAAGTCACTTTTATCACGTGACTAAAGCAAAAAAAAAAATATAACATCATCCTATATACATTGTCATACATAATAACATGACCCAACCGGCCACTGTCTTGACCAACATGACATAAGCCACCTATACAGTTATTACACAAAACAAGGAAAGCCACCTCTATATTTCCCCAAAATCCCATTAATCCCTCCCCTCCCCTGCCGAAGTCCTTGATCAGTAACACACACACTTTCAAACCATATACTTACAAAATTTAAAGGTCCATCCTCGGCGCCCCAAAACCAGGGCATCCAAGTAAGTTCTCCGTCACAATCATTCCCACACACACATATCCGTCCATTCTTTCAATAATATAAGAAAGCACATACGCCTGCACACCAAAATCCCCCCTTCGAGAGTCCAGTCACTTTCAGCTTCACCCTCCTCTCTCCCTCCCACTCCTCCCACTTCTAAAAGTCTGCCCACTGTCATACTTTGTAACTGCCAGGAAAACCTATCCCACCCTGCACCACATACAACAACCTATTCCTGCATTTTGTTCTATACATCGAAGCCGCCATAGCCTTTACTCGGACTCCTCCTGTTCCCCCGCAAAATCCATGAAACATACACGACTAACTGCCACATACATGAGTGCCCTCCTTACATCCTCATGCACCCCACCAATATCTAAATTGGGCACCCTCAAAGCATTTATTCCTCCTCCCCCCATCAGACAGATCACCCCTCCCAACCATTCCCTAAGTCTCCCTAAGCTGCAAATATACAGCATGGTATGGTATCCTCCTCACCACACCTATCACAAAATGGCGTCACTGCCAACCCCATTTTATATAGCACTGCCCTTGATGCAACTACCCCATGCAAAAACCTATATACCACCTCTCTCACCCTCGTCTTCAGCCGCAAACCTCGCAACTCCACCCCATATTCCCTCCAGTTATATACTGGGAACACTGCCTCCCTACTCACCACATCAGCACCCTCCCAACCCTCCCCATTGCCCTTGCTGTAACACTGAGGGTCCCCTCACTGCCAAAATACTCCTCAACATATCACCACACTTCAACAAGTCCTCCTCCACCACCGTGTCAATTCATTCATAACCCTTTCCACCCTTCTTCCCCGGTCCCCCCTTTCCATAGATAAAGTAATACTTTACATACATGCCCATAAGATGACTCCTAATGTTTATGAGCCCAGACCCCCCAAACCCCGCCTTGTCATAACAACCTCCTTATTTAACCAATGCTTTCCAAAACTCACACAAATCTCAAAACCTTTCTTTTCCAATTTACACATCCCCACTCAACACAGGAAAACCACCGCCACATACCATAACTTACTATACACTAATGTGGCTAACCACTACCACCCTTTGCTGTAATGTTAACTCCCCTGCCCTCCACCCTCCCATCCTCCTAAAGCCCCAACAACCTCCTCAGCATTCACTGAGTCACAGACATCTTCCATAAAAATAACACCACAGATCTTTACCCTCCCTACGACAGTCCATCCAAAACTCTTCCCCATGCCACCCCCACCCATGAACCCACCTAACAGCTTAGACTTAGTAGTATTAATGGCTAAAACCTGTCGCCCTGCCAAAATCTCAAGAATCCGGCCTGGCTGCTCTTAGACCCTCCTCACCCCGACCAACACAGCTGTGTCATCCACATATCCTACAATGCCAGACCCATGTGCCCAGAACCTCTTTCCCTCTCCCCAATTTTTCACCTCAATCAGGCTGTACAGCGGGTTCTGCAAGCACGCGCAAAAGGATCTTGCGACAGTGGGCACCCTGCCGCAAAACCCTTCTCCATCTCGTACCTCCCTACCCACCAAACCATTTACTTGTACCTCACACTCGCATCCTTATACAACAACTTAGCCCATTCAACTATCTCATCACCAAAACCTTGCTTTCTCATTATCATCCACAACATTTCTCTCTGTCAACACTATCATACGCAGCCTTCCAATCTAAAGCCAGCACACCACCCCCATACTGTTTTCAATGAAGTCCCCGTATCCCTTGCATGCCCCTGATTCATACTCCGTCCAGGTATACCATATTGCCCAGCCTCAATCACCTCTCTCTAAAACCCTCTTCATCCTATTCCCTAGCACCTTAGCAAAAATTTTATAGTCAGCACACATCATGGACAAACCCCTTATAATCACTAATTGATTTCCCCTGCCTCTCTTTTTAACTAATACTATAACCCCGTGCGCTGAGTTGTTCCCAAACACCCAGTCTCTTTCATACAATTCATTAATCGTACCAGACACTCTCTTATTACACCCCAATGCTCCATATAAAAGTCGTTCGGTATCCCATCCAGACCCGGCGCTTTCCTCAAACTCATGCTTTTCTACAGCCAGCCACAATTCTTCTTCACTTATACCCCCTTCCATGTCGGTCCTATCTTCGTCTCCCAACACCTGTCGTATACTATCTACAATGACTCCCTTCTCCTCCTCCACCCACACCCTTTTTGTGGTAAGTATTGCTTAAACCTCTGAGCCAAAAATAGACTCATAGCCTCAGTCGATTTCATCTTTCTGTCCCCGGACGTATCCTTCCACATCCTCATCTACCTCCAGCCCCATCACCGCCATACCTGTCCTCCTCTGCCGAAATGACCAAAACAGTTGTCGAAGGCTTGTCGCCCCACAAGACATCGTCCAAACCCCCACGCAAACGTATATCGCATTGAACCGCCGTTTTGTATCTCTCGCAACTGCCCCTTTATAACTCCCACCTCTTCCACCAGTGTGCTCCTTCCTCTCATAACAAAAGCTCAAGCAGCCTCTCCAAATACTTCTGTAAACCATATTTCCATTTCTTTGTTTTCTTTTCCTCTCTTCCCCTTTACCTTATAAAAGTCTCTAATGCCCGGTTTCGCACATTGCTCCCACCATTTTAGTACATCTTTCTCCAGCTTCCCTTTGTCCCATACTTTCTCCCACTCATTCTTCAAAAGCGTCCCTTCCTCCTCACTCCCTCAAAAGCTTCACATTGAGTTTCCAATAACCGGGGTACCATTTCACCATTCCTCCCCATCCTACCTCCACCAATACACCCCTAAGGATCTGAAAAGCCCACGTCTACATACCCAATCTCCCCACCGTTACCACCTGTGACAGGTAAACTCTGTCCAAGCGTGCAGCGTATCCCCGCTGACAGCAAAGATCCACACCCCACCCACCCCCACCATCAACCATCCTGCACTCCCCAACACATCCCTCAAAATACTTAAGACACACCCAGCTTCACGGGGTTCGACATATCCTTCTTCCTAATTACACAGTTCCAGTCGCCCCCAATTATCGTAACCTCAGCTAAACCTCCCATGAAATAAACTAAAATGATCCTCACAAAATCCTCCTTAACTGCTTATTTCTTACAGCTGGCATATATATACTCCCATGAAAGTAACTCTCACCCCCATACCCCATGAACTCTGACTATCCTCCCTCCCCTCCCTCCTCCCAAGTCAACAACTGAAAGGGACTGACTCCTCACTACTACTGCAACCTCCCCTTGAAGCTTCCCCGAGCTACTCCGCATACACTTTATACCCTTGCAACAACAAATCTCTACCATACCTGAAATTGTGCTCCTGTAAGAAGTCATGTCCACCGCATACCGTCGCAAAGTCACCTCAACCCATTTCCCTTCTAACTCGGCCTTCAGACCATTCACGTTAAACGAGATACACTTGAATAAGATAGAGGTGGCTTTCCTTTGACTTACACATTTCTGTTGTGCCTTTTCTGGGCTTCAGTAACCTTACTGTTGTCCTGCACACCCTTTACCTTTTCTGCCCTCTGCACCCCCTTGTCCTGTTTGTAGGTGCCTCACCATATCTTCTTGCCTGACTTTTTGGCCAGGCGCTGCACTTCATCATCTGACACTACCATGGACGCTTCCGTGATTCAGAACTAATATCCATGTTTGACCCACTATCCTCCCTGTGCACTGTTACCTGCACCTCCTGTATATCCCAAACAGCTGGACTCAGCCCCCATCACCCAACACCCCCTCAGCACCCATTAACTTTACTGCAGCCTCACTGGCTTCCAAAACTCCCCATCCTGGGGAGTATCCAAAATCCCCGCAATTCCTCCGGTAATGCAGCATCTTCCAAATCTACAGCACTCCTCTGTACTGCTGTCTCAGCACCGCTGTGTCCTGCGACACAGTTGGCAAAGTACGACATATCTCCTCCGGCCTTTCACAATCTCACTCCATGTGCTCTTTGGGCGCCACTACCACTTCTCAACCCGTACAGTAGGCTGCACTTCCGTAACATTCACCACATTCCTTGTACCATATTGCTGTCCCTGCCTCCTGTCACACTCTGCAGCAATATGTCCATAGGAACCAGAGTCTACATGTCCGTCTTTGACCTGCGTAGGTCACATAAACTTGAGTTCTAAACTCTTCCAAGACCACAAAAGACGGTATGGCCCGCTTCAGGTCATCTTGAGGGTAAAGGAACCTTCCGGGAATCCCCAGATTCCTTCAGTCCATCGTCCCATCGTTGCACAGTGGATGACTCCATAATCCTTGAAAACATGCCGGATGTCTTGCTCTATCCGCTTCGAACGGGCAAATTACTTAATTTTGACATATGTATAGTGCTTAGAAACATCTTTGAGTTTCACTTCCAAGGTAGCATTGATAGGCATGCATACTTCCTCATATTTCTCCAACTAACCTCTCATAAACGCTGTGGACGACAGTTTCACGAAGATTCTTGTACTCCCATTGAGCGCAATCCCATAGATGTCCTCATTATCTAACGGCAAACGTCTCGTAGAACGGTGGGCAAGATAACAGCTGCCGCCGGCGGGTACACAGCCCTTTTACAACTCAACACATACAGTGTTTATCCTCCGCTCCGACCGCCGTCGCCATTTTGTAGTGAAAATATCCAAGGTTCCTGTTGTCACTATCAGAGGCCAGCACCTCAGACAACCTGCTGCGGCGAGAGCTGGCGACGAATGTAATTCTGTGCGCCCCCATTCAGCGCTATGCCTCGTAATTCTCAATTCCAATGCCATAAGCATCACGATAATCGCAGGCAACAAAACATTCGCGTTATCCGGGTACACAGCTCGTTAACACTTCAACACACACGGTGCTGATCCTCCTCCTTCCTCCAGTCGCCATCTTGCTGAAAATCAGTAACTTCGTTGGCCACCAGGTGTCAGCAACAAGAGAACCACTCAGTGCGATTGCCAGGTTATAATGATTGTCTTATTTGGTTTTGGATTATGTTTATATTTCATGGAGTTGTAGGGAAGAGGAGGGAGGGCAATGTATTGGGGCATTGGGTGCGGCATTTTATAGGAATTAAGTGTAGGAATAGGGAATTATATGGTCGGGCGTGGGATGGGGCTTTCTGCAGCTTATCGAGATGACAGTGCATGGGTTAAGGGGCGTGGGAGGGAGAGGTTAGTGGGGGAAGGAGGGGGATGAGTTAGGTGGTGCTCCGAGATAGGTAAAGTAGTGGGGAATGCAGATGGTAGGTAAGGGTGGGGGTTAGGTGGTTTTTAGGTGAAGGACGTTAGGTGGGAGGGTGTAGATCATGGGAAGAGGCTGGGGTAGTTTGTGCTTCAGTACTTCTGAGTATGAGAACCTTCTGTGCCGAAGGTTGGTTCTGATTTTGGATTAGAATGAATACATGGTTTGTATCGCTGATTTTCATTTTTTATTTTGGGCCTTCTGTGTAAGGTCATTAATGGAGGAGTTGTTTTTGTTATGTTTGTGTTTTTTTGTGTTGTGTTGAAATGCAGAGATCATTATATAAGAAATATGTAACATTTGTGTGTGTGTGTGTGTGTGTGTGTGTGTGTGTGTGTGTGCGTGGTTCATGTTATATTTTCTTGTTTTGGATTGTGTCCAAGGGTGGGGTGTATGCATGTGGGGTATCAGGTAGTTCTATATAAGAAGTGTGTACACTTTCTCTCTTGTCTATATTTGTTATATCATATGTTTGTGTATAGGTCAGAAGTATACTAAAGGTGGCCTTAAATATATATATGGGGCTTGGTGGTTGCAAGATTTTTGGGGAAATAGGAAGGCTATGTGGTTATCAGGTATATATTGTGTTTAATGTATCCCCATGGTTGGGAAGGTATATATGTATTTTATATACGATTGTGTCATGGGTAATATGTTTCTAGCCTGTCATTCCAAGTGTGGTCGTTGTTTTGTGGTATTATGTTTGTCTTATGGCATAAACATGCGTGAACGCTCTTGACGGGGGTGCTGTACAAGGGATGAGATTGTAGTTGTTTCTGGTGTGCCTTGAAGCGTTCACGTAGAACTTTTTGATTGGTTGGTATATATTTGTCTGTTATAGCGAAAAGGAAGGAACCATGGAGGCGTGATGTAATATTATATTTGTACTATGCATTTGGTGTAGGAAGTTTCTGAAGCTGTTTTGATATTGGGAAGTTCTTATGTACAAGGTAATATATATGTCATGTGTTTGCATACGCGGATTTCAATAAAATATAAAAAAAAAAGATGTTGTTTTGTACAAGGTACTTAGTATGTGTGGTATAGTGGTTAGTTAATATGGGCAGTAAGCAATTTTTTTTGTGAAAATTTGAGGCTTGTGTCCTGTGAGTATGAGTTTCAAAATCATATTTCTGATGTATGTATTTGTAAGTGTTCTGCCTGATGGTGCTATTTTTACTTTTTATATGTAATATTATGTTTTTAAATAAAATATAAAAATATTCCAAATAAAGGGTACAGTAGTAATGTGCATGGTACAGTAGTGATGACCATGTACTTCTTGGTGTACTAAGGAATATACACCTCTAGGTATTTACAGTGATGGAGCATGCACCTCTTCACTTTTTATGAACAATTAATGAGGTATGAGTGACTGAGAGGGTTGGAATTGTTAGGGGAGGGGTAGTGGGGTTAGGGTATATTATGGGAGGGGTTGGTTTTGGGTATGTTTGGGTGGGGGAAGGTAGGGGAGGCAACAAGGGGCAGGCTGGTGGCAGGTGTTAGTCAGTTCACTTCCCACCTTCGCTAAAGTAAACGACCTTGCTTTAAGGTTTGTATTTGACTTTAGAGATTAATGTCTTTTCTTAGAGATTTGTTTAGACATTTTGTGTTCATGGTATTTCAGTATGGTAATGTTTTAGTTGATTCCTAATGGAATTATTGTTTAATTTAACTGTACTTAAAACTTTACTGTTAAAACTTCGCAATAGTTTAAGTGTCAGTGTAGTCAAAACTCAGGCTTAAGTTATTTTATTAACTTGTGGAGTCAAATTTTTGGGGATGATCACAAACCTGGCCATGACAGCCATTTGACACAAATCTGCAACACTTTAGGGACTTCTTTCGCTTGTTGCAGGAACTTTAAATCTCTATTAATTTATAGGATTTCGTATGCGTGAAGGGGGGGGGGGGTTAAAGCATTGGGAAGATTGCCTTGCAGGCGTCTCGATAACCCAAGATAAAAATGGTTCAAATCGTTAATTCCCCGTCACCCTCAAGCGAGGTGTGCTTAGTCTTGCTGTAATATCATTTTATTAAGCACATCTTAAGCTTTGATTTTTTATATTAATTTCATTAACATCTTATAAAATTTTATATCTTTAATTTACTAGCGAGTTCATTGGCTCTTGCTCATTGAAACACTTAAAAAAAAAAAAATGACCTGCGCAACTTAGTGCTCTCTCGCCTTAGACACCTCTATTTTGACACTTGCACGACTAAATCTTAATAAATCTTATTTTAATTACAGATGACTGTCACCCTGCTGCTTCATATCCTGGGATGCCTTGCTCTGGTGAGTCATTATTAACTTTAAAATAATTATTTGATCTACATTAATTACTAATCCTATTCATTTATTTACCAGGTCAAGGGTCAAATCCTCAGTCCCTACGAAGATCACATTCCAGTAGTCGTCCCTACAAAAAACTACCTCTACTACAACGGTTCAGGTATCTGATAAAATTTTTTTTTCAGCACTTGTTTGCTATAATACTTTAACCTTCAACTGTTTTTAATTCTTTATTTTGTGTGCCAGACTACTATAACTCCACGCTGAGAGAAACCACAACCTCGGACGTCTGGATCACTGACCAAACCCGGGGCACACTTTACCGTCACACAGACCACAACACACGGGGGCTTTTTCCCCCCAAAAACCACTAACAGTTACTTCAGTCATCCGAATCACCTCAAAAACCGGTAAGAAACTTTTGTTAATGAAATTTATTACCATATTGACACTTTATAACCGGGGAAATTTTCTCCACAGGTACTGTTTTAATGCTACAGGGGGGAGAACCCCCGGAAAAAAGATGGGGGGTTCCGTTTCATTTTAGTTTGTTACGGTGACTGAAGGTTAAATACTGGAAAAACCATAACTCACGTTGACCTAACTCACCAGGTAATTTGGGGAAAATTACTCTAAATTTTAGAGTTGCCCTTAAAATATACATTAGACTTAATTGGGTATCTGTTTCCCCACAGATCGAGAAACCCTGTTGTGACTACACAAGATTTTGCTACAAGAGATCATAACTACACTAACCCAGATAGTAATACCAAAATTTCTACAACTGCAGGGTTACAAATTAATTATTTTTACTGAGCGTTTGTTACAAAAAAACCTTTGTTTAGCTTTTTAAAAAAAAAAAAACTTAAGGTAAAAATTGCTTACAGATAACACTAATTGGGGGGGAAAATACTTTTTCTTTAGACCTAAAATGTATATTTAAATTTTTGCTAAATTAAAAATTTTTTTAGTCTACTCGCCATGTTTTATTCTACCATACGTCCCCAATATAAAATTTCCCCACTTTCCTGTAACTTTAATCCATTCTTTAAGTCCTTCACCTTCCCTTAAAATGCAACTTAAAAGTTACGTAGACAATTTCCCCTCTACTTGTCAATCATACTTTTGTTTTCCCCATCCTCCTAATTCATTTATATACTATATTTCCCTCACTGAATTTTCTGCCTTCTTTTATAGCCGAATATCCTGGAAACTTTTTATTACTAATTCCCCCCACATTGTTTACAGCTTTTTTTTTTTTCTTTTAAATTTTTCTCCACTTAATGTT
The DNA here is from genome assembly GCA_009830355.1 of Cherax destructor. Lineage (NCBI taxonomy): Eukaryota > Metazoa > Arthropoda > Malacostraca > Decapoda > Parastacidae > Cherax > Cherax destructor. The sequence continues at coordinate 2,880 of WNWK01033282.1, read as the reverse complement.
CGGGAAATTAAAGTATTTTAATCCCTTTTACTTTTCTCAGCTATACTTTTTTTCACTTTCTCATGTTGCAGTTTTCACATGGTTCTAATTAAAATTTACAAAAAAAAAATTTACATTCCCATCATTTACACTAATAGCCCTTTCATGGCTAAATTGTATGAAATTCACATGACCGATATTTTACTTCATCTCTACCAATTAGCTTAACTCTTTTAGTGCAAATTTAAGAATCTCTTCATAAATTACTGTTCTTCATTTCTAAATTTTTCTGGGCTCCTGGACGGGTTTGGGTTTAGGACAACTGACAAGAACTGCTGAGCGGTCAATAGTTCAATGACTCGTAGGGGTATTCCTTTTCAAACTATTTTTAACATTCTCTGACAACTATTTTAAACGTTGTCAACGGTCATCTCAGTTGGTACACACAAAATTTTTGTTTATCGCTGTCTTGTGTAATTTCTTTCTTTTCATGTACAAGGTATACAGGCCTAGCTTTGTTATGCGGGGCATTTCGGGCAAAATTTGGGGCATTTTGTCCCAGGATGAGGGTCCGCACTAGTCTACTAAACACCCAGGTACCCATTTTACTGATGGATGAACATAGACAACCGGTGGAAAATGGTTTCTATCCTCGCAGTGTGAAGAGACCCCTTGGCCATGTAAAAATCCGATGTTTTCCGCCCAACACTTTACCTTTACCTCGCAACACCCCCCCTGTTGATTTTCTTTTTTCAGCAAACTACCTTGTTACAATTAATTATTGTTTTCTGTTTATGCTCTCCCCCCTAGTCTTTTTTTTTTTTTTTTTTTTTTTTTTTTAAAAACAGGATTGTAGTGGTTGTAGGTTAATGAAAGCCAGAGTAACTAACAATTTTCCCCATGGCCCGCTCCATAACAAATTATAAATGACTGACCCCAAAAATAGTATTTAATCCTCCTGCTCCCAACTCCTTTTCCCCCTTTTATAAATTTAAATTTTATCACCAAAGATGGAATGGTTACCATATCATCCAACCTATCTGGAGGTTTGACAACTCTGCTGGAATGGGAGAATTGGGGGGTTTCAGTCCGAGGTGCCCCCTCTTCTCTCACTGCTGTTTCCTTTTTAAACCCCCCAGGAGTTCTTCCTGCATGCTCACCTGCTCTTTAAGTTTATTTCCATTATCTATTTTGGGCAGTTCCTTAAACCACTTTTACCGCTTCTGGTGCTGTTGGAATCAGTGGTTGCTCCCCACCCCAAAACCTTGGCACGAGTTGATCATATGCCTTTTCCATGTTACCAGAACTTCTAACACTTTGAAATTTCCCTAAAAAGGGGGTCCCCTTTTCCCCAAAGTTTCTTGCATACACAGCATCGTCAACTTTAAATTGCTTCACCACTCCTTGAAGGTCACCAGCAGGCATATTAGGCTAAATTGTCCTCTTTAACATGACATTTGACAGCCGATACGGGGATTTTTTAAAATTTCCCTTTGAAACATAATTTCTGTCTTATTAGTGGAGGAATGAATTTTTCCCTATGGTTATAAAAAACCCTACATAATCGGGAATTCTTTAGTAAACTTGTGAAAACCTTCCTTCAATGTCCTGACCCCCTCTCTGCCAGACCATTTGATGGATGGTATGGGACTGGAGTAACATGTTCAATACTAATTTTCCAAAGAAGGCTTCCAGCCTTGGATACAAAGTATGCACATTATCTGACACAACTATGTCGAAACCAAAATTAAAAAGGGTTTTCCTCAGTAGTAACTGTATCAGGGAACTAGTTACTTGACATCTAAGAACTTTAAAAAGGGAACCAAAATTTAAAAACAATATTTGCCCTCAACGGACCTGCATAGTCTATACCCCCACTACACCAGGGTTTTCCCCAGTGGGGGGCCAAAGATAGGACAAGAGATGAAATTGGCTTAATTCTGAAAAAAATGGAACAACTCTTGTCACTTCTGCAATATCTTTTCCCCTCTTTTGGGCCCCAAACCCACTGAATAGTTTCTGCTTTCATAGCATAGATACCATTATGACCTATATGCAGATGCTCAAATACCTTTCATCTCAACTTTACAGGCACTACCCCCCATTCCTAGGCAAATTCATCATGAACGTCAGATCTGATCTGACTGAATTACGATAAAAAAAGTTTTTACACTATCCATATTTAACATTATTTATTCTTGGGATAATAACATCTTCCCCGTTTCCTTTGATTGTCAAATGAAAATTTTTAGAAATCGAGGGGCACCAATCTCACCTGTTTGCAAGAACCCAAATTGAATCCTCTGTTATCCCGGGCCCCTTTTTAGGCTTGATTTATATTCATTGGACCTTTTTTTTTTTTTTTTTTTTTTTTTTTCCCCCTGGATCCTTTAACGAAAGTGCTCTTATACTCACTGGTGTTCCATACCGTCAGCTCTGTTCATTCTTTCTACATTACACCACCCCCTATCAACTTTTGGGGGATACACTGTTTTTTATATCTTTTCCCCTTTTCGAGCATTGTCTATCCGATGTTGATTTTCTGGCTTCTTACTTACCCCCCCCTTCTATTACTTGGAGATTTTAACCCCACCATTTTTTTCTGGGGGGGGGTCGCACTGTGACTCCCGTGGTGTTCAGTTGGAGGCATTTCTTGCTTTTTCCCCCCCCATGTTTTTAAAAACGGGGACTCCTACCCATTTTGATCCCTAACTCATTTTCTCCTGTATCGATCTCTCCATCTTCCTTTTTCCCCAAAAGTCCTTTATTTTCCTGGTCTGTCCTCCCCGGGCTTGCATGACGGGGATCATTTCCCCAATTTTCCTTAAGTCCCCCGTTTTTCAACCCTTGCCCACAGGGAATTTTACCGGGCGAAATGGGACCTCCAAAAATTTTTCCCCG
>WNWK01033281.1:0-21275 GCA_009830355.1 Cherax destructor | reverse complement strand
CAAGACTGTGGTCTTTTTCCAACGAGGACACAGGTTGTCAACTTCCTACTGGGGATTGGGGGAAAAAATGCAAAGAGGAAAGCTCTGTTGGGTTTAAAAATCCCTTTAAAATTACCAAAATAGAATAAATTGCTACGAAGCTGAAATATTACACACAAAAAGACACCTTAAGAGAGACAATTGAAGGTGCCCTAACTGAAATAAAACCTAATTTTAACAAAGAAATGAAAATGAATTTCTAATGTGTTTTAAAAAAATTTGCCCCCAAAAATACAGTACATTCCAACTCCAGCCTTTAGATTCCAACTACTTGATCTCACACTGATGAAAACTAGCTTGCAATTACAGTTTACACAACCAAAAGCAAGAGCATAAAAACTAATAGCGAGAACATAAGCATTACATACACAGTGGGTCGACTAAATTTCCCTGAGGTGGGGGGGGGAGTGGGTGGTGGTCTCACCTATTTGTACTCGCCAAATGTGGTTGCAGGGGTTGATTCTGAGCCTGGCCATGCCTCTTAACTTTCCACACTTCAGATTCGCTTCCTCTTACCCTAGTGGGCCGTATCATGCCTGCTTTTAAAAAACTAAAATGGAGCCTGACCCCACCAACATCATTCCACTACACAATCACCGGAAACTGAAAAAATTTATTTCCCTAACATCTTTTGGCTCATCTGTGCCTTTAACTTCCAACAGTGTCACTGAGTTCCCATTTCTCACCTCTCAAACAGCCAATCTATGTATGATAGGGCCCAAAAATAAGTTTAGTGTGATATTAACCACAGGTCATTGTACTTATTCAATGACAGGTAGGTGTGTTTTTTCCCATTTGATGTCTCTTTCAATAGGCTTACTTTAGTGCTCCACTGTTTTATGTTCGTACCCAAACCCAGGGGGTGTCTGATGATTGGTTAATTGAAAATTAAAGCTTAATGACTACTAAAAAGGTCATTGAGGCTGATGTAACCTACTCACCACCAGTCAGGAATACAGTGGTCCTTACTTACGAGCAGCCCCCAAACCCTCGAACAATTATGTAAGTGTATTTTTGTAGGTGCTTTTGTAAGTGTATTTTGGGGGTCTGAAATGGATTAACCTAATTTTCATTATTTCTTATGGGAAAAATTCCTTCGGTATCGGCACTTGAATACCCGACTGGAATGAATTTTGCTCGTAAGTAGAGGTACCACTGTACTTTAATACCAAAATTTGGGGGCCCACGTACGTACCTCTCTCTCTTTTTTTTTATTAAAAGTTGTGCCATCTGAATGGCTATTTTATTGTACCCCGCCTAGTTGTGGTTTCAGGGGTCGAGACATAGCTCCTGGCCCCGCCATTCACTGGCCGCTACTGGGTCACTCCCCCCGCGCCATGAGCTTTATCATCCTCTTCTTAAAGCTATGTAGGGGAAACCCCCCTCCACTACACGCTTCCCAAGCTATTCCACTTCCCGACCACTCTGTGACTGAAGAAATACTTCCTAACATCCCTGTGATTCATCTGAGTCTTCAACTTTCCCAAATGGTCCCTTGTTGCTGTGTCCCATCTCTGGAACATTCTGTCTCTGTCAACCTTGTCAATTCCTTTTCAGTATTTTATATGTTGTTATATGTCCCCCCTATCTCTCCTGTCCTCCAGTGTCGTCAGGTCGATTTCCCTTAACCTCTCCTCGTAGGGGCATACCCCTTAGCTCCGGGGCTAGTCTTGTTGAAAACCCTTTTTCACTTTCTCTAGCTTCTTTACGTGCTTGGCTAGATGTGGATTCTAAACTGGTGCTGCATACTCCAGTATGGGCCAAACGTACACAGTGTACAGGGTCCTGAACGATTCTTTATTAAGATGTGGGAATGCTGTTCTTAGGTTTGCTAGGCGCCCGATGCTGCAGCAGTTATTTGGTTGATGTGCGCCCAGGAGATGTGCCTGGTGTTATACTCACCCCAAGATCTTTTTCCTTATTGAGGTTTGTAGTTTTTGGCCCCCCTAGACTGTACTCTGCCCGGTTTCTTTGCCCTTCCCCAATCTTCATGATTTTGCACTTGGGGGGGTTGAACTCCGGGGCCCAAATTTTGGACCAGGCTTGCAGGCTTGCATCCTCTGAGTGGTAATGCAAAAATGTAGGATTACAGGGGCACAGTGGATCTTTATCACACCACTGGGAACTGTTACATCACTAGAAATAAATATTAGTCACTTTGCATATTACAATTACTGTGCTTCATACAGTTAATGCCAAAAGTATGGAATACAGTCCCCAAAAATTTTTATATCTTTTCCACTAAAAACATTGGTCAAATTTGGGGGAATTTTTTTTTTTTTTTTTTATTTATTAAAAATGGCGTTCCCCCCAAGGCAGGGGGCCCCAAAAAAAAAAAACTTTCATCATCATTCCTCCATCACTGTTTCCAAGGGGTGCTTTCCCTACAGTTATAAAACTGCAACATTAACACCCCCCTTCAGAGTCCGGCCTGTATTTCCCCATCTCCAAACTCAAGTCCGCCTCCGGGTTTTCCCCTGAATCCCTTCAAAAATGTTACTTTGCTCACCCCAACACCGTGTTTAAAAACCATAGCCTCCATTCCCCCCTATCAAAACGCTCACACTTGGGAATAAGCCCCCACAAAATTTCCCTTTTCCCCCCTCCCCAACCTTTTCCTAGGCCGCCCCTCCCCCCCCTTCCCTCCACTACAGATTTATACACTCGGTCACTCTGTCTTTCCATTCTCTCTCATCCCCAAACCACCCAAAAACCCCCTCCTCGCCTCTGGACAATCGTTTTGGTAACCCCGCACCTCCCCCTAATTTCCAAACCCAATTTCTCTTATATTCACCCCAAAATTGACCTCAGACATGACATTCCACTGCCCCCACCTTTCCTCTTGCAACATTCATCACCCATGCTTCACACCCATATAAGAGCGTTGGATAACTATACCCATACATTCCCTCTTTACTTCCATGGACAAGGTTCTTTGCTCCACAGCCCCAAGTCCCCTCCCCCTTTTTCCCCTCAAAAACTATGATTCACCTCATCCTTCATAGACCCACCCCCACATGCCACCCCCAAAATATCAATACATTCACCTCCTCCTCTCTCCCCCAATCTGATCCCCAATTTTTTCGTCACCTTTTTTTTTGTTATCCTCATCACCTTCTCTTTCCTATATTCTTTTAATTTTCTTCTTTTACACACCCTCCAAACATCCACCAACCTCGCAGCTTCCTTAGAATCTCCCAAACACAGTGTCATCAGCAAAAACAACTGTGACAACTCCCCTTTGTATTTGCTTTTTTCTTTTGAACACCCTTGCCAAACCTCGATTACTTCTCTTACAACCCCATCTATAAATATATTGAACAACCACGGTGACATCCCTCCTTGTCTAAGGCCCACTTTTACTGGGAAATAGCCCCCCTTCCCCCTCTATAAAAACAGTTCATTCATCTAGCGGGCGAAAAATTCAGATACAACCTCAAGATTTCAAATACCCATCAACAACAATAAGGTGTTTTGCCATATCCTTAAGGTCTGCATGGAGGCATCTTCAAAAGGTTGGATGATTGATTGTATGTGCTGGTCTAAATACAGTTGTACCCATCGCCTTAATCCGTTCCCGGACCTTGGACTTATTCCAACCAGGAATAACCAAACAAATTTTCCCATAAGAAATATAGGGAAAACAATTAATCCATTCCCTTAAAAAAAATCCTATTGTTATTGGCATATTATACATTGATGGGGTTGTATAAAATAATTTAAACACTGTTAATAAACTATGTAATTTAAACACTGATTAATACTAAAATATGTAATTTAAACACTGATTAATACTAAAATACATACATAAATAAAAAAGAATTAGATGAAATAAATGAAAAATTAACCTCACTTTACTTTGCTGGAAAGAGTTGAGTCCTACTAGGATAGTGCTGAGAAGGGAGGAGGAGGAGATGTATGTTTGGATGGAGAGTCCCCTTTCTTTTCTGTCTCTTTTTCCTATGTGGCCTGGTTGAAGCTCACCAGGTTTGACTTTTACTAAAAATCTGTCCAAGAACTTGCTTCTGCCTTCTCCTCAGGATGTTTTGGAAATGTGACATTGTCTGGTCATTCCAGACAATGCTATTATCTTGTTTGGGCTTTGTTGGGGGGGACTTTCTGCAAAGTTTTTGACGTTTGGCAAAGATTTCCTTGATTAATGAAGTAGGGACTTCCTCTATCTCCTCTTCCGAGCCTGAAGAGAGTGCATCCATCTTAGTCTTGTGCTCCTCCTTCTCAAGTTCCTGCAGCTCCTCAGTGGTCAGCTCTTCCCTGTGCCCCCCCACTAACTCTACACCATCACTTGCATCCAGACCCATGGACCTGCCCAGAGAGACAATATCCTCCACTATAGACACATCCTCAAAGCCCTCGAAGTCCCTTTCGGCCTGCTTCACAAATTCCTCCAAGCAGAGTTCATTGTTCTGTATGAAACTTCCTGCCAGGCTTTGTCAATGAGAGTCATGCATTTTGACCCCTCAAGTTCTACACGCGAGTCGTATTCCAAACAGGGTCGTATACCAAGCAAAAAATTTTTACGTCCAGACAGGACGTATACCAAGTTGGACTTATTCCAAAGTGGACGTATACCGAGGTACCACTGTATTTGGGAAATTTCTGTTCCATGTATACCAACAGTTGTAAATAAAATTAACCAACAATGTAAGAATAGACTTTAAACTCTCAGAATTGTTGTATGGTATAATCCTAAATATGGTGCAAATGTTAGACGTGCAAAAGTGATATACTACAGTAGTCCCCCCGTATCCATGAAGGATACATTCCAAGACCTACCGCTAGCACTATTGGTCTTTAGTTCTTTGTTTTTGCTTTACTGCCCCTTTGTGGAGTGGGGCTATGTCTGTTATTTTTAGCAGCTGTGAGATGACCCGTGTCCATGCTCCTCTCCATAGGATGGTAATTATTATGATTACAATCAAGGGGGCGCTAAACCCAAGGATTATGCAGCGCCTGTGGGGGATGTGGAAGGTATTCAGGCTTAATTCAGGGAACCGGAGCACAGATCCAATTCCCTAGCTGAAGAGCCCCTCACCAGCATCAAGGAACCTTCCTTGAGGGGCATAGGATGGTAAAAGCACATGATAGGGGTTTCTTGCAATTCTTGATGAACACGGAGTTCCATGAGTCTGGACCTGGAACAGTGCATGGGCATGTCATTTATCGCCTTTTCGAAGTCATTTGGTGTCAGGGTAACCAAATACTGTCTCTCTCTCATAAAAAATTCATTTAGGTCATCAACTCTCAGTCTGGTTAGCAGCTCGCTAAAACCGAGTCATATTGGGGCTTTAGTAGCTCACTCATTTCCTTGCTGTCATCTGTGTAGGACCCATCTCATTTAAGTAAGGGCCCAATATTGGATGCTGTTCTCAACTTTGATTTGGCAAAAGAAAAGAAATATTTTGGGTTTCTTTCAATTTCATTTATGGCTTTTAGTTCTTCCCGTGTATCTTGGCTCCTGTAAGCTTCTTTTAACTTTAGTTTGATGTTTGCTACTTCTCTGACCAGTGTCTCCCTACGTATTACAGATATACTCGTTTTTTTTAGCCGCTCTGTTATGCTTTGACTTCGCCTGTATAGGGAGCGGCTTTTTCTTTCTAGTTTACATCTTCTCCTCCTTTTCCTTAAAGGAATATGTCTTGAGCATACCTCGAGTGCCACAGAGTTAATTTATTCTAGACATAGATTTGGATCTGTGTTGCTTAGACTATCTTCCCAGTTTATATCACTTAGGGTCTGGTTTACTTGGTCCCACCTTATGTTTTGTTATTGAAGTTGAATTTGAAGGCTCCCTCGTGACTGATCACATTTTGTCGGTCTGGGGCTCCGCGCATACATGTCTGTATACCTCTATTACGCTGTGATGCGAGTATATTGTTTTTGATATGGTAACATTTCGTATCAGATCATCATTGTTAGTGAAGATGAGGTCCAGTGCATTGTCTAATCTTGTAGGCTATTCTTTGCTGGTTTAAGGTTAATTTAGTGCAGAGATTTAAAAGCTTGTGTGTGTGCGAGTTTTCACTTGAGCTGCCTCCTGGTGTTATCTCAGCTACAACATTATTTGCTACATTCCTCTATTTTAGGTTCCATAGGTTGAAATCCCCCAGGAGCAGGATGTTGGGAGCAGGAGCTGGAAGATTTTCCAGACTGGTCAATTTTCAAAAGCTGTTCCTGGAAATGTTGGGAAATTGCATCCGGAGGCTTGTATACAACCACAATGACCAGGTTTTGGTTCTCGATCTTTACTGCCAAAAATTCAATTACATCATTTGAGGCATTTAGTAGTTCTGAGCAAATAAGTGACTCTGTGATGTACAGGAACCCTCCCCACTCCCTTTTGCTTGTTCACTCTGTTGCATCGGTATAGGTTGTAACCCAGGGTCCATATTTCATTGTCAAAATGATCCTTTATATGGGTCTCTGTGTAAACCGTGAACATTGCGGATGAAAGGTATTTTGTTGTTCGTTGCTGGCTTTAGACCCTGTATATTTGCAAAGATGAATGTCGTCGGATTGGTGGTGTTGGTGGTATGGGGGGGTCTTTTTCCTGGTACTAAGGAGGTTTTTTGTGCGAGGGGCTTGGACTTCCAGGAAGCATGCGTGAGCGTGTTAGATAGGAGCGAATGGAGACAAATGGTTTTTTAAAACTTGACGTGCTGTTGGAGTGTAGGGCCCCAGAATCTGGAATTCATTACCAGTAAATATTAAGTTAACCTTGTCCGAAAATCAATTCAAGACTCTTCTCAAAAAACACCTACTCACACTATACTAAATACTCATACTGTAACAAACTTTCAAACCCAATGTTATTTTACTTAAGATAATCTCAATTTATATGTCATCCTCCTTAACACTTGTTGCAATATCATATCATCATATTGTTCATTTAAATATTATAGTATCATCATTTTGTTAAATAGAAATAAAATATATAACTAGAAGAAACTCAATAAATTTTCTAGTATTGTTATTATACTAGTAATGCATCAACATATTGTAACTTGAATTAAAATATACAACTAAACTAAACTCAACCAATTTTCTTCTTGTATTGTCTTTTTATTGTATGTATAATCAGATTGAAATTTTAAATAATACAGAACTAGAATAAACTCAATCAATTTCTCTAGCATTAAGTCTTTAGTGAATAAGTCTTTAGAATAAGCTGCCCCTAATGCCATGGCATGCCAGTGGCTCTCCTTGCATTACAGTTTTATAATTGTAACTACCAATAACAATGTACACTTGTAACATGCATTGAAATAAAATATTATTATTATTTTTTATTATTATTATTATTATTTATTAAGGGATTCAGGGAAACCAGGACTTTAGTCCTGGAGATGGGAAGTACAGTCTGCACTCTGAAGGAGGGATGTTAATGTTGCGGTTTTATATTATAATAAAAAAGAAGCGCTAAACCACAGGGGTCATACAGCGCAGTGCAGTTTTATAACTGTAGTGTAAGCACACCTCTGGCAAGACAGTATTGAAGATTTTTTTTTAGATTTTGCCACCGAAGTGGCTAGTTTATTGTGCACCCCATATCCATCCTGTGGAGGGTAGCGCAAGAGCATATGGATACACAAAAGTCCTAGGTACAGTACTGAAGTGAATGATGATGAAAGTTTTTCTTTTTCGGGCCACCCTGCCTTGGTGGGAAACAGCCGGTGTTAATAAAAAAATAAGGTCTAAGGCTACCTTATTAATTCTAATATTAGTTACTAACAGTTTAAACCTACTCAAGGCCTCCTTAAAGTGTAAATCTATAAAATAGTGTGTGTAAACTCACTATCTCCGCCATTTGTGATTGTTTGGGTGGACGTTATGGGCTCACTACAGCCCGGCTCCAGCTGGGTCACAAGTATCTTTGGCAGGTTAACAGGCACGTCATTTCCCCAGTTTTCTAATAACATGTTCATTTTTCCAATATAATCTACCTTGTCCATAATTACTATCGCATTTGCTTTGTCTGTTTAGTAAGGTGAAGTCCAGGATCTTTCCTTAATTCATGGCCACGGTGCCCCGTGTTTCCTTACACTGGTTGTCTATGTTCACCCATCAGTAAAATGGGTACCTGGGTGTTGGTTGACTGGTGTGGGTCGCATCCTGGGAGGACTTAATTTGCCCGAAATGCTCTGCATAACAAGGGGCTTTCTATATTGTAGTATGTCATTGATGTCAGCTAGGCCTGTATACCATGTACATGTAATTGTAGTAAATAAAGATATATTACATTATTATTATTAGTAGTAGTATTATTAGAGGTTTGAGCAAAGCTCTTCAATACAATTGTCCTCAAACATTTGTTAAGCTATACCATGAATTAAGGGAAAATCCTAGACTTCACATTACTAAACAAAGTAAATGCAATAGTAATTATGGACAAGGTAGATTATAGTGTAAATATGAACATGTTATTAGATGACGGGGGAACTTATATGCCTCTTAAATCACCACCACCAGATGTAGACGAAATGAAATGTAGACTTTGCCAGATGGACTATTGTCACATCTCGCGTCATTATGTACTGGAATGCGATAAAATCAATGAATTCAGAGACAATTCGCTCAGAAATATTCAAGATATGTCAAAGTATTTTCTCCACAGTGGTATATTACAAACCATTCTGGAAAATTACCCTGACTTTGTTCACTGTAAATAAAGCATTAATAAAGCATTAATAATTCATTGCAATTGTTATCAGGTGTAGATGTGTGAATGGTTCATTGCCTTTGTAACTTGTTCAGCTATCAAAACTTTGGGGCCCAGTCCCTGCACCTATTATGTACTTCTAATCTTTTGACTACAGCCCACATGATGGGTATGAGGTGCATAATAAAGGCATTAAACTGAAACTGTTAAGGGCTCCTTAAGCTTATTTACAAACGAATCCGGTTGGTGGAAGTTTTTTGACTAAATATATTTTCACATATAGCTTTCTTGGAAAGTTATAAGAGTTGTGATAACATGATTATTATTATTATAATCAAAGGAAGCGCTAAACCACAAGGGTTATACAGTGTGATAACATGAGTGAGCTGGAAAAGAGGCTTCAGACACTGAAGAAATTTGAGGGGAAAAAACAGTCTTGTATTACCTAGAGTATTACGTTGAGTATTACTTTAGGTGCCTGTCCAGTGCCTGCTTGAAGACAGCCAGGGGTTTGTTGGTAATCCCCCTGATGTATGCTGGGAGGCAGTTGAACAGTCTTGGGCCCCTGACACTTATTGTGTTGTCTCTCAACATGCTAGTGGCACCCCTACTTTTCATTGGGGGGATGTTACATCGCCTGCCGAGTCTTTTGCTTTCATAGGGAGTGACACTCGTGTGCAAGTTTGGTACTAATCCCTCGAGAATTTTCCACTTGTATATAATAATGTATCTTTCCCGCCTGCGTTCTAGGGAATACAGGTTTAGGAACTTCAAGCGTTCCCAGTAATTGAGATGGTTTATCACAGTTATGTGTGCCGTGAAGGTTCTCTGCACATTTTCTATGTCAGCAATTTCACCTGCCTTGAAAGGTACATTTTTTTTTTTTACATTTTATTGGTTTTAAACAGATATACAGAAAACATATCCATAAATAACTGTGACCACAATCACAAATGCAAATAATTACAAAAAACACCAGTACAAAACATACAGATAATCAATCTCCAGGAACACAATAATGTCCCTATCCCCGCCAACCACTATGTGCATACAATTATATGCACCTATTACATTTTATCAGAATCATTATCCCACAAGCTACGTGGGACCCAAATACATCAGGGTGAATGTACAAAATGGAAAACAGCAAACATAAATCACCACTGTCGCCGGACCCGTATTCCGCATATCTGTCCACGTCAATATAATAAGAGCCTCATGCCTTACTGCTCCACATCCACCAGTACAGTAATGTCGTACACCAAACATTGTACATTTCTCACAATTACTATAGTATTCCACACATAAGCACAATATATATTATACCCATACAGATTACATTCACTCCACGTAACCCACTCACACCAGGACATGATACCACAGATACCACCGGTTCTTTTCATTATTAACACAGTTCCACTTCACATGATAAGTCAAAACAATACCATCACTGTGTACAACGGAAATATATACAAAAGTACACCAAACCATCTGACAGTAACCATACATGTTACCGTCCTCTACCATCACCATGTCTTGAACCGACCTGAAATCCATGGAACCCACCAATCAGGTTTCAGTACCTCAAACCATAAGCAAATTCTTAAATAATAAAACACCACATCAACACACTGCACCAAACGTAACACCCAGCACTGTTGTTGTTGTTGATTCACCGGGACTCTCCCGGCCCGGCCTTGTCCAAGTGGTGGCCCGGCCTTGGCTCCCTTTCTCGGGAGTATCTCAGACTAATGTCTGCCATGGGAGGAGGTACGTGGGACCTCTCATCTGTGGGACCATCGGTCCCCAGGCCTAGCCACATTCCCGCCCTCACGGGGCTCGTAGGAGAAGCTAGGCCCATCTTTGGTCTGCCATCTTCCCGCCCAGGAGAGCTAATGGGAATAGCAGTCTTGTGAGCCGCAGGTGAATGCAAGCTCTGGCTCAGGCACCTACCCTGCCCTAGAAGGGCTAGGCATGGTGTCGATCCACCCAGCACTGAACAGGCAAACCCTTACTTTTCCCCAATGACATCCCCCCTTAATAACCCGCACACCCAAATCTACACCCTTACTCAATCACATAACACACACACCCAAAAACCCATCAGTCTCCCCGTCTCCTAGTATAAAGGTCATCCGTCCCCACCCACCAAACCGCCCCCCCAACCTTACCAATTTCAGTCAATCAAAAGCCACTACACTACCATCCCAAAGCCACAACTGCACATCCCCAATCAAATCACAGAACCAAGCCCCTTAAACTCCTACAACCTCTTAATAACTCTCCCACCCATAAATTCCTATAAGCTGAACTAAAAACCTTATCCCAATCCCTCCCATACACCTGCCTGTTTCTACATTTCGTATGGTACATTTCCGCAGCCAAAGCCCTAATTCTTTCCATATTCCACTCCCTCAATCTCCATGACCTGCACACGAAATCAACCAAACAATACATAAGACCCTCCTAACCCTGCCATCCAACCTCCAAGTCCAGGTAAGTGCCCTCAACAACTGTATCCCCCACCCCCAAGTTTGGTACCCCCATCCACTCCGCACTGGCCCCAAAGCTTCACTACCACCCCATGTAAAAATAAACTGTACATACTGTTCTCCCAATCTCTTGCATGTAACCTGAGTCCTCAAAACCCCTCCATATCTGAACGCAATCATATACTGGAAAAACCGCGCACCCTCTACAACCTTAGCCTCGCACCAAGACCCATCATCCCATTCACCTTCAATTTATGTGGTTCCCCAATTACCAATAAATTCCTCAACAAATCTCTACAGTAATCTAAATCCTTTCCCCTCATTCACCTCCCACAATATGCCCCCACCCCACCCTCCTCCTTTCCCCCAAACCCCTCTCCTCACTAAACACCATTTCACATACATACACACCAGTCTCTGCTCCAACCAAATTAAACCCAAACCACCCATCCTACCCTGTTCCTAACACTATTCTTCCACAACCAATGCCTCCCATATGCCCAGATATACTTGAATACTCTATGCTCCAACTCTTTCACGTCCACCTGCAACAGAGGGTACATGCCAGCAACATACCAAATCCTACTGTAGACCAATGTGTTGACAGCAATTACCCTCTGTTGCAAAGTGAGATCACTGCCTCCATTCAGACATAGGCAACCTCGCCCTTTGCACCACCCAACCTGAATTCACCTCTCTCGTCTGATTCCTATCCACATGTATACAATTCCACAGATAGTGATGCTATCCACCACGAACCACCCATACCCCTGACCCAAACCTCCCCACCCAGGATCCTACCTCCAACATTTTCGACTTCGCACCATTCACCTCATCCTGGTGGCGGCAAAATGTCCTTAAACACCTCCTAACCATCTGGAAGCCAACCAATTTCCCCAAGAGCACCATGGTGTCGTCGACATAACCACGGTACCCTCTATCCCACCCCCTCCCTGTACCCCACCTTCCACTAATCTATAGAATGGATCTTGCATGCATGAAAGAGAATCTGCGACAAGGGGCAACCCTGTGCAGACCCTATCCATCTCCACCAACCCCCAAGCCTACCATTCACCTGTATTCTGATGCATGCACCCTCATATAATGACCGAACCCAATCCACTACCTCATCCCCAAACCCCTGTCTCCTCATCACCTCAAACAACACCTCATGTTCCACACTGTCATACGCCCTTTCAGTCCAAAGCTAAGATGCCCCCTACCACTATCTAAAACCCCTTAATCCTCTCATGCCCCTTAAGCACATCTCTACCGGGATCCCCCTGCCCCTGCAATCACCTCCTCAAGCACCCTTTTCAATCTATTTCCCAATATTTTTGCAAAGATCTTATAGTCTGCATTCATGAGCACCAGTGGCCTGTAATTACTCAACATATTACCTACCTTTCCCTTTTCACCAATACCATTACTCCCATTCCCATCCCTTTCCCCATCTTCCTATCCCTCTTCATCCGATTCATCACTTCCACCACACAACCTCTCACACTATCCCAGTGTTCCCTATAAAACTCATTTGCCAGCCCATCTATTCCAGGAGCTTTGCCTTTACTAAGCCCACTCACTGCCTCCCATACCTCCTCTTGCTAAATACTCCCCATACCCTCCCTATCCCTCCTCTAACCTCCCCAATATCCCTCTGTAAGAATATTATAAGCCTCCAACTCCACATCCACACTACTCAGGTACCTCTGAAACCACTTGTCCACATACACACCAATCGCCTCTATACTCTAATATTCATTCCACTCATAACCATCCACACTCCCTCTACTTCCACATATTCCATTGTCATTCTCTCCTATGCACTCTACAGTGACCTAACACATATTTTGAGGGTTTATCCCCACAAAACATCATCTATACCCGCTTCATCCTACACCCCCAAACCTCTCATTCTGTATTTCTATCAACCTATTCTTCAATTTCCTAATCTCCCTGTAACCGCATAGCCCCTCTCACATAACAACTCTGTAACAGGCCTTCTATATATTGTTGCATCCCATATCGCCATTCCGCCTCCTCCTTTCCCAATCTTTGATAAAACATATGTATGTGCGGTTTTCCCACCGACACCCACCAACCCACCAAATCTTCCGCCCGACGACCTTGTTCCCATAACCTACCCTACCAACCCGCAAACTCAACCTGTCTATCCTCACCCAATAACAACCTAACATTCAATTTCCAATATCCCCTATACCACTTAGCTACTCTCGATCAATCTACCTCAGCCAACACCCCCCTGTGGTCAGAAAAACCCACATCCAAATAACTAATCCTACCCACCACAACAGACCCCAAAACATAAATCCTATCTAACCAAGCCCCATAACCCCTCCTAACAAAAGTATGCTCCCCCGAACCCCCAACCCCAACAACATCTCCCAACCCTGCACTTCTTAATAAATCCCTCAGTTCAACCAACACACACCCGCTTCCCCTGGGCTCAACATCCCGCACCCGAATCACAAAATTAAAATCCCCCCCAACTATTGACACCCCAGGTAAGCTCATGAAAGCATAGATCATTACATCCCTTACAAATTCCACCTTCACTTTCCTGGAATGTTCTGCCAGCATGTATACACCCAAGAAACATACCCGCACTCCACCCCACTCCCCTCTACCCTCACTATCCGACCCCCCACACTCTTCCCAAGCATATATAATTTAAAAGGGCTAGATTCTGGGACTGCTACCGCCACCCCGCCCTTTAATTTCCCTGACGAACCAGCAAACACCTTATATCCCATCAATTGCAACTCATTTCCGCATCGAAAATTATGTTCTTGTAAAAAAGCCACATTCACACCATACCTCCTATATGTGCATTCTACCCATGCCCTTTTAATCTCCTCCCGCAGACCATTTACATTTAATGTTAAACACTTGAAAACAATTGTAAGGGTTTGCCCTTAGGCCGCGATGGAGGCTGCAGACCATCTTCCCCTTACCTCCTGTTTTAATTATCTGTTTCCCACCCTTGACCTTTTCTCTATCATGCAAAACCCCCAGGTCCTTTCTCGCCACCTCCACCATCGACTTTTTACCTCCTCCTCTGTGCTGGGGTTAGTACATCTTCACTATCAGTCACTGTGCCCGACCGCTTCCATACTATCATCCCTCTTGACGCTCTCTTGCCGAAGCACCTCAACCGTGACGTGCTCTCGAACTAAAGAATGCTGCTCAACACTGCTACTCACCAACTCATTCACCACACTCACTGCCTCATCCAAACCTTCACATGCCTCCACACTAAGTACTGGCAATGGGTCGTCCAATATCTTCCATAACACCTCCTCCATTGTCAGGGTGCATCTCACCACCAGCAGCAGTCTCCTGTACAGATGCCTTTGGCAACGTATGACACACCTCCTGCGATCCTTCAACAATCTCGCTCCATAATCTAGGTCCGACCTCCTTGGCGTCCACCGGATTCTGCACAACCTCGTGCGTCCTTACTTCCAGGTCCCGTCGCCCAGCATCCACCCGTTGGTTGTCCCGTCCTCTGCATGCAGTCAGCAGCCACATGCTTGTACGCCCCACACAACCTGCAGGTCCTTCGCTGTCCCATATACGTTATGTATAATTGGGTCCTAAATTCCGGCAGGATGACGTAAAATGGAATCGGCTGGCGTAATGTCATCTTCAGGGAGTATGTCCCCTCGAAAAAGCCCACCAGCAGACCCTCGCTCCACTTCCCGGCCATGGTAGCATGCACAATGCCGTAAGCTCCAAATGCGTCGCTGATGTCCACAGAGTCCGATTCAAACGGGTACATTCTTAACCCTAATCCAGAATGTACCATATATACCTTGTCTTGATGGCGGTCGACGAGCCTCTCGTACACCTCAGCCGTTAAGAGTTTTACAAAGACTCTATTAACGCCGTTTAGCGCCACACCATGCAAATCTGCAGTCTCCAATCCATAGACGTCTCGTAATATGTTTGGCAGAACTGTAGCCGCTGTAGCCGGTTGCAAAGCCCCAGTCACCATATCTATACAGACTGTGTTGAGCCTGCGTCTGCTCGCCGTCGCCATGTTGACAGAAAATGAAGTTATCGTTGATCACCGCTAAGTGGCAGCCCAGGGAACAGCACATCTGCACCCGACAAGAGCTGGGAGGCCAATGAGGGTGCAGTTAGTGTGTAGCAATATTCCAGCCTAGATAGAACAAGCGACCTGAAAAGTGTCAACATGGGCTTGGCATCCCTGGTTTTGAAGGTTCTCATTATCCATCCTGTCATTTTTCTAGCAGATGCGATTGCTACGGTGTTATGGTCTTTGTTAAGTAAAAGGACACAAATGCACCTAATGTGACATTTTATTGTGGCAACGTTTCGCTCTCCAATATTAATACGTTATGGTCCTTGAAGGTTATGTATTATATTAAACTATCTTTCTTGTTTTTAAGTAAATATTCTTAATTACAATAAAAATAATTGAACTGGAGTTATTTTAAGCAATTTTGACAAACCAGGTGAGAGTGTAAAATTGATGAACTATATGTAGTCCAGTGATTGAAGAAGGAACAGGGAAGAAAATATTTATTTATCATGGAACTGTTTGTTGGTTCAGTTATTTCCCACATTTTTTTTTTTTACATTTTTGAAGGATAGAATAGTTTTAGTGAAAACACTGGCAACCTCTATTAGGGCTTCACAAGAAAATAGGGCCTCGGTTTTATTTATGCGTGAAAACACGCAATGGAAAATAAGTCTTTGACTTTTTTTGGGTTATCCTAATTTACACATGTTGCTTTGTATGATAGTTGTAGTTGCATGAGTTTGTGCAACTGTACAAGACTGTTCAACTGCCACCCAGCTTACATCAGGGAGGATTACCAATAGACTCCTGGCTGTCTTCAAGAGGGAGCTGGATAGGCACCTAGAGTCAGTACCTGACCAGCCAGGCTGTGGTTCGTACGTCGGTTTACGTGCGGCCAACAGTAACAGCCTGGTTGATCATGCCCTGATCCACCATGAGGCCTTGTCACAGACCGGGCCGCGGGGGCGTTGACCCCCGAAACCCTCTCCAGGTACTCCAGGTATACCTAAATAAACTTAGTTCTGATCGGCTTTAGTTTTTCACTACTGTTGTAAGGGTGTCTATGTGTGATGAGGAAGATATCATCTATGTAATACACTATGTGACGATATTAAGAGATATTGTTATTGAAAGGTTCAGCATGTGTTTCATGTGAACACTGGCTAATAGGGCCCTGCGT
This sequence comes from Cherax destructor, assembly GCA_009830355.1. Lineage (NCBI taxonomy): Eukaryota > Metazoa > Arthropoda > Malacostraca > Decapoda > Parastacidae > Cherax > Cherax destructor. The sequence continues at coordinate 4,818 of WNWK01033281.1, read as the reverse complement.
GGGGACCCATACGCCTTCTGTACGACTGCTACTTGAGACTATTATTGAAAATGAAACTGTTGAATCTATTAAAAAATATCTGCAATATTAATCTGTGAGTTTTAGGATTTGCTTGTCATGGTTCCAAACACCATTTACTAACGAGAGGGAGTTAAACCCATGGCAAGAGAGTCCTAACTCACAGGCAAATAATGCAATCGTGTTACTACCTGCTATTACGTTATTACTTGTTATTTGCAATTATGTTTGAAAGTTTTATATGTGTGTCCAGGTGAGCCTTATCATAGTGGTAACGTTCGGCTCACAACCGTAAGGTCCCGGGTTTGATTCCGGGTGGAAATCTACCAGATATTTCTGCTAGTAATTAGGCTACACATACGTCTGGAAGTTTGCATCACCTGGTGAAACTGTTTGCGAGGGTCGAGACTCAGCTCCTGGCCCTAAAAAATAATTTCAACAATTAGCCGGCATTTTCCGGTTCCTGGCTCTCTGTGCCCTATCATGTAAATGTAAATATAATCAATAAAATAGTCTCATCCCTCGTATAGTGTTAGAAAAACAACAAAAAGAGTCGGGACAAATAGTTCTTAATATATATATATATATATATATATATATATATATATATATATATATATATATATATATATATATATATATATATATATATATATAATCCTAGTAAGTTTCTTTAGGCACAGGTACACATAAGTACAATTATCATACAGAGTAAATTACCTAAAGGATAACCCAAAAAAAGTCAAAGTGGCTTATTTCCAGTGGGATCCTAAATGGCATGTTACTTAAAAGTCCTAGGCCACCTTGCTTTAGCAGAAAGAACGTTGGTGGCAAATTATAAAGCATTGGCGAAAACACAGTAAAATTAAATATGAAAGAATATGAAGGTATAGCGATGAGTCAGGATATGGGGAATGTGCTTGTATGTGCTGGATTGCATGGAGGGGCCGCTTGATCACAAACAAATGAACCTTCTCATTTATCTTAAGCTTTGGGGAAAAATTTGGGGATATGTATTGTTAAATTTAAGAAATACAAAATTGAAATGCGTAGTCGTTTGCTTTAAAAGGATCAAAACCCATGTTTTTTACCCCTTACGTTTTAAAAGCACCGCTTGTTTTTAGGATGCTTCCATCATCGACCTGGCTGCCGGTCCCTGCCACCCACTGAAAGCAATCCTCATTCCTATTTTAAGACACATTACAGCATACTCATGAGTACAGGTATTTAAAGTGATTGTGAGGATATTTCTATATTACGCTTAATTAGTTTGAGGTACGAGTGTGAGTATATGGAGTTAGAGAAGGTGGTGTGTGGAGGGAAGGTTGGTAGTGGAGCATCAGCTGAGCGGCCAATCAGCTGGGTGGGTGTCAGACAAAGGACTCCCTCAGTCACTCTCAGCTGAGCTTGGCGGCGCTACACGCCCCTCACCTCCTCCATCCCCACAACTTTTACTTCCCTTTTTAAAGTGCTTATCGCCGGGTTAAAACTGAACGTTGCTGCCCCATGGAGCTTTGAGGAGAGAGAGAGTCAATGCTTGTCAGCGAAGGAGGACTGCCGAAGACAGGACAGCCCAGCTTATTCTCAAGAGCTACGGAAATACTGTCACAAAAGTATATTGTGTCACAGACAACTCTATATATTTTCAGAACAATGGGTCATCTTGTTGAACAATCAGAGGTAAGTGCCCTGACATGTGTCTGGAAGATATTAAAAAATGGCTCAGTGGAAAAAAAGGTTTTAAGTAGGCTGTAACACCGGCTACCGCTCACCACAGTGCCTCTACAAGATTCTACATGTTTGTCTTACAAGTAATAACTAGTCATTAGCTGGAAAGTTGAGTATGTGGGAGAGTAACATTTACAGCATGTAAGTAGTGTTAGTAGGCCTATTAGGACAACGGAGGCGAGAGGCAGCTTGGGCGTCAATAACGGCAAAGCTGCATAGCAACAGTCACCGTTCTTACGACATGTAGCAACAGTATTGCTACTTCCTGGCTTGGTACAGGCTTGTAGCATATTTTGTTGCTTGATGCTGGCTTGTAGCATCAGTATTGTTATTTGTTCCCTGATGCTGGCTTGTACATCAGTTTTTTCTTTTTTGCCCTGATGCGGCGACCCTTTGTTATTTGTTCCCCTGATGTGGCTTGTACCCAAAGATTGTTATTGTTCCCTGATGCTGGCTTGTAGCACAGTATTGTTACTTGGCCCTGATGCGGGTTTTTAGCAACAGATTGTTACTTGTTGCCCTGATGCTGGCTTGTAATCAGTTATTTTACTTGTTGCCCTGATGCTTTGTAGCAACAGTATTGTTACTTGTTGCCCTGATGCGTTGAGCAACAGTATTTTACTTGTTGCCCTGATGCGGCAGCAACAGATTGTTACTTGTTCCCTGATGCTCTTGGCAACAGTTTTTTACTTGTTGCCCTGATGCTGGTTTTTAGAAACAGTATTTTTTTTGTTGCCCTGATGCTGGCTTGTAGAAACAGTATTGTTACTTGTTGCCCTGATGCGGCTTGTACAAAATTGTTACTTGTTGCCCTGATGCTGGCTTGTAAAACGTATTGTTACTTGTTGCCCTGATGCTGGCTTGTAGCACAGTATTGTTACTTGTTGCCCTGATGCTGGCTTTACCAAGATTTACTTGTTGCCCTGATGCTGGCTTGTACACAGTATTGTTATTTGGCCCCTGATGTGGCTTGTAGCAACAGTATTTTATTTGCCCTGATGCTGGCTTGAGCATCAGTATTGTTACTTTTTCCCCTGATGCTGGCTTGTAGCATCAGTATTGTTACTTGTTTCCCTGTGCTGGCTTGTAGCAACAGTATTGTTATTTTTGCCCTGATGCTGGCAGCACAGTATTGTTATTTTGCCCTGATGCTTTGTGCATCAGTATTGCTATTGCCCTGTTGCTGGCTTGTAGCATCAGTTTTTACCTTTCTTGGTGCTGGCTTGTAGCAACTTTCTTTTTGCGATTTGTGCAATAGTATTGTTACTTCTTAGGGTAATATCAGCACTATTACTTTTAAACTTGATGGCTTGTAGAACAGTTGTTACATGTTGGGCCAGCTGGCTTATAGAAACAGTATGTCGATTTGTTAGTTTGATGGTGGCTTGCATCAAAAATTGTTCCGTGTTGGTTGATTCGGGCAATACAACGGTATTGGTGTTTGATGGCTTGAAAAACGGTTCCCTGTAGGGGTGCTGGCTTGTAGCAACAGTTGTTTTTATGGTCGGTGCTGGCTATAGGGCGGGTTTTTTGCCTGATAACACCTCAGGTCGACTCATCTCGTCTTGGTGTTTGTGTTGCCCCCGCCGCTGTTCACAAAAACGATGGCAACTAGGGCTTTTTTTTTTTTTTTTCACCTCATCACAAAGACTTCATTTCTTCTCTCACCCCCCTTTTCCAATACTTTCTCTTTTTTTTTTCATTTGTTCTTTTCTGGTTTTCTTTATATTCATCCCTCTCTTTCCTTACCTTTACAATAGTATCCGCCTGTGGATTAACCCCCTGTCCCTTTTCCCCCTCTCCTGCACATCCCCCCATCCTCTTACCACTCCGTCGTCTCCCCCCCCCTCCCCTCTCCCCCCTCCTCCTGGCAATGTACCAGTGACCGAGCCAAATTTCTTTCTCTCGCCTCTAATTTTGCTTTATGTTCTGTTTACCTTTTTTTGTAGACTATATGTTTTAAATGTTTAACATATACACAATAGTTTTTCGATAAATTATAGTGTAGTTATCTTTTAAAAGGATAACCCCCCCCCAAAAGTTGCTTTACATATTTCTGGCCATGCAGTTGGGTTTTCTCTCGCGCACACAGGGGGGCCGGAGCTGTGACTTAGCCCCCCAACCCCTTTGGGGGCTAATGGGAAACCCCCCCACCTGATACATTTTTTATTTACTGAACGGAATGGGGACCGAATCCATGGCAAGTCGGTCTTAGAACTAGCAGGCCAATCGTTATCATTGTATCATGCCAGCCGAATAAAGCTTATCGAACAGGTAAATCTTATTAAGGGGGTTAACTGCTTCCCCGCCTCGAACTACCTCCGTTTTTAAGTTTGGATCGTGTTCATTTCGCGGACATTTGTTAATGGGGTCAGAATCTTTGTGAGTCCAGTCCAAACCAGTCCTTATATTTGAGAAGTTATGAAATAAGAACTATTATGAAACACACAGGAAAGGTGGTTGATATTGAATGTTAGTAAAATTTTCAAGATAAACTTGCCTTCTTGCGTGCTCACGCGTGAGAAAAGAAACGGCAGATACTGTTAGGGCAAAAAGGGTTCAATTTTAACAAGAATAAAAAATTACATTATCGTGGCGGGAAAAATTCCAAAAACCGTTGAAAGAAAGTTTAGACAATCTTGTCCATCGAGGACATTCTTAAGTCATCATTATCATTTCCCCATAAGACAGGACGGTAAACATCCTTGGATGATTGGGGGACCAACCTATTGCTTCTTTGGGGAGGAGGACAGGATGACATGATTATGACTAATAAGATATTAAGATAAAAGGGAAGGGTGGGTAATGGTTTTGCAATAGAAACCCTTAATTTTAAAAAGACGGGAAAATATATGGACTAGGAGAAACACGATTAGACATACAAAATGTCTGAACATCCCCAAACATCAAATTAACATAAGTAAAAAAAAAAGTAAAGAAAAAAACAATAATGAACTGACCGTTCATTTTACAAGGAACTTGTCTCAAGGTGTAGACTTCTGCTGCCTGTTTAATTGTATTAGATCGACTGGACAAACGTGAACGTTTTCGTTTTTGGGGCCCGTGGTTATA
>WNWK01033280.1:0-21276 GCA_009830355.1 Cherax destructor | reverse complement strand
TAATAACTGTACAGTGGTACTCCGAAGTTTCGTACTTCTCCCAACTCGAACAATTATGTAAGTGTATTACTGTAAGTGCTTTTGTAAGTGTATTTTTGGGGTCTGAAATGGACTAATCTAATTTACATTATTCCTTATGGGAACAAATTCGTTCGGTAACGGCACTCGAACAGCCTTCTGGAGCGAATAAAGTACAAACTCGGGTACCACTGTACTTATGTGTATCTGTGAGAGACAGAGATAGACAGAGATATAGACAGAGACAACCAAAGTAGGTCAGTCAGCTAGCCAGCCTGCCGAATGCATATTACACACGTTGCATAGGTTACTGGACATTTTGGCAGGATGACACTACCAGTGGTATCAAAAATGAAAGGATGTTGCCATGGGTTATTATCAAGGTTTTTGATATTTCCTTGACCACTTGTGGCCACATCCATCTCAAAGCCACTAAACGCTGGGTCAACATCACTTTCCTCTTAAAAGGGGAGTGTTAACATGACATGACATCAGTGAATCCCTGGGGTTTGCCATGCTATTTGTTTTAGCTGGTGCTCAGTTGAACTGATGCTCCCACAAGGTACTAAGTGGTCCCAGATTTTTTTAATACTGTGCACACCAAGTGTTAAGACCCATTCTATACTGACCAGGCATCTCAGGCCAATCGTGCCAAATTTGGAGGCATGAAAAATGAAATGTAGATCTATGTTCGGAGCGCACTTGCACGTAGATCTACGTTTGGACAGTTTAAGTGTTAATCATTAACAAAGAGAACAAGAAATCATATCTATAAATTAAGGAAGATGTGTCAAAGGATACTAGGAAACTGTACTTCAACTATCAGCAAAGATGCATGTCTGCATCAGGGACTATGACCACCACCTGACTTAGATAACTAAGACACAAGTGCAACACCTGTAATACTGGTATTATACCACTGCTCTAGTGATACCACCTGGCATGTCACACCTCATTCACACCAATCCTCTCTTAACCCCAGTAAGGTCCACATATGTGTTTGTGCTTAGAAATGCCCTCCATCAGGTGATGTGTTTGTTAAGGTTAGGTTCAGGTGGAACTTCCACAATGTTTTGACTCAAGATGGCAACCAAATCACAATAGCTGGGGAAGGTGGCAGAAACCATGGGCTTCTGATGCAGTAATATGTCTTTAATTAGAATCAAAACAGTTTTCTTCAGTGAAGCCCTGGGAGTCCCACTTGGAATTGTTCCACATGTAACTGAAACAAAAGAGGTAACTGTTGATTGGCAGCAAATTTATGTGGGTATATCTAAGAAACAGGAACCCTTGAAATGTGAAGAGCGATTTCTTCAGACATTTATTCATTATGCCAGAACAGTGCTTAGGAACATCTTTGTACTTAACCTGAGCAAAGCCCACATCAGAATAAAGTAAACAAAAAAGTAATGGTATCCTGTGAGGTCAGAAAATGCTACCATTACATGCAAACACAATATGGGAAGCATTCCCTATCCGTCCACAGAAGCAAGGTGCTCAGAATCATTTGATCAGATAAGAAGGAAATTTGACCAAAAATATTAAAAAATTAATTCACAGTGGCCTCATACACAACTGAGGTCATGTGGCAAGTGTAATTTGTCTACAGTGTGAAGCAAAAGAGGGTTAGAATAATCTAAGACAGTATCGACACCAAACCTTACTTAACTGAATGCCTGGAGGATTGGCAACAATGGGTAGGTGTGGTCACATCATCAATCAACCACCTTCAGGGCACATGTGAACTTGATGGTACTGCCTGCAAAGCCCATGCCAGACACATGTGACAGCCCAAGGAGATCGATGTCTGTGCAGGCCCAAAGAAAGCACCACTAGGGAAGAGGCCAGAGAGCATCCTTGGCTCCCACACCCACCTGCAGAGGAAATATACAAAAGAAGAGCCTCACCTCAGAAGTGATGTGAGGTAGTGTAAGAAGGAGCCTTAGCAATGCTGGGAAGTGGAGACTACCATGACTTGGGAATGCCATTTGGCTAGTGGCTGTGTTTTTAGGTGAAGGTCCCATGTACATAGTGCGGGAAAACACCAGAACATCCACCAGGATGGCAAATCAAGCCAGGAATTTTACTGGGAAGCAGATGTAGATCATACTCCACAAGAATCAATGTGATAACCCATAGGAGACACTGTACCCACAGATTGGGGGCTGGCATGGCCCAGAAGGACAATCCAAAGTTGCAGCCAAAAACAGCAAGGGAAGGGAACCAACCCTCATAACAGCTCAGCGTAGAGGGTGGAGGACAAGTGGAACAGCCAGCATCAGGCCACTATCATAATAGATAAATATGGATGGGTATAGGAGAAGTGGAACAGAATCAGCACCAAGCCACTTACCATGGGCTGGAAGAGCAAATGGTCAAGGTGCAGTTGAAGCATATTCCATGAGGAGGCTCACAGAGTTGTGAACCCAGGTTGCAAGAAAAAAAAAAAAACATGGCACAATGAGGATGAAGTTAACAAGGGGCTGTGCACAGCAAATGACAATGTTCTGAAGCAAAGGAAAAGGCAGGTAGACATAAGGAAACCCATAATCTGCCACTCAGGAAGAAAGCAAATATAGAGGGAGCCAGTGGGCTTTGGAACAGAGACAGAAACCAGAGCCTTGTTGTTGGCCCTTGTAGTAAACAAGTCCACATCTGGCATGACTTAGTACACCACCTGAAAACAGAGGATCTCTGGAGAAAGTTTCCATTCATATAACCCCAGAATGATACATGACAGTTGATCAGCCAGGGTATTGAGACATTCAGGTAAGTGTGAGGAAAAGAGATGGCTGGACTCCCTTTCTCAGGGATATCCTTACCATGAGGAAGTAGAAGGTAGCAGATGCCACAGGTATCCCCAGTGTGCAACCTCTATATGGATACCCTTGAATTCCTTCCTGTTCACTGAAAAATTGATGCTAATAAGGCTGTCATCAGCTTATATTGTGAGTTTTGTTTCTTTCCCTGAATCTGCAAAGTTAAAGATGACAGACTTCATGTTACATTTCTTAATGGTTTGCAATGTATGTAAGCTTCTTAAGTTTAGGACCAAGTTTGTCATTAGTCCTTAAGATGTCAAATGCTGTTTTCCTACACCATATTCCTCACACAAACGGTTCCCTGACACATCAGCCTCCAACTTTATCAGTTCGAGTGATAACTACTGTAGTTTCACACTTCTCTTGGCATGACCACTTGCTTTAGAGGCCATTGTTCTAGTAATAAGAACATACTTTATATGATACAGTAATAAAGCAAAGGTAAACACTGTCAATATTATTATTATTAATACAGGAGAAAATTAGAGAGCAAATGATGATTTTACTTACAGATTCGTGTGGACAATAATAAGTTGAGTTATCACCTACTGGTCACTCCAAGATGTAACAATAACAGACACATTATTATTCACTGTGTTACTCCCCTAGCCTCAAAACCCCTTACATAATTGCTCAAAGAACAATAATTTCTCAAACTTAATCTAGTGCAAATGTTGAAACTTATATCTCATAAATGTATAAACCTGTTATAATTAATGCAACCTAATCTAACTTTGTTTCTACAGCATTACCAAATAAAGAAATCCATTCTCATGTACTCTTGTACTCCTTGTAACCATCTAATGACCATATAAACTGTTATTGCAACACAAATAATTAATTTGATTTGTTTGATCTGATTTAATAAATTGCATTACTACAAATAATTAATTATCTGTTGATATATTATAAAACTGTAATGCTTCAAAATTGTAAAACTATTATGTTTCAAAATTGTTATGTTCAAATTATGTTCAAATTTCATAGCTTAAATACTCAACTATACTTATATTGTAAATTGTTTACTATAATTTTTTTCCATTTAGTTGTAAGTTAATTTTAAGTTTGCCCACAATGCTCTGCATATAAGGGGCTTTTGGCATGTACACCCCATTCCTATAACTCATTGTACATCTTTGTATCATGTCACAATAAACTATTATTATTATTATTCTTCTGTAACTAACAGTTTTTCTGGCCAATCCCAAAAACCCATTATGCCCAAAGGACAGTTCTGCAAACAACAAACTTTCGATTAACCCTTTGGGGGTCGGTCCCGTACTAGTACGTCATTGCAGCCAGGGTCGGTCACGTACTTGTACGCCTAATTCTAGTGCTTTCAAATCTGGTGGAAGAAAGCTGGTAGGCCTACATATGAAAGAATGGGTCTGCGTGGTCAGTGTGCCCAGTATAAAAAAATCCTGAAACATGCAGTGTATAATGAGAAAAAAAAAACCTCTATTTTTGGTTTTTAAAAAAGCGACTTTTGGGTGTATTTTCGTATGGTATTTGTGGTTTTTATTCTGGTTTTCTTGGTCTCATTCGATAGAATGGACGATATATTACAGAAATGGTGATGATTTTGATTGGTTTACGATGACAAGTACCTTGAAACTGGCGCAAAATAGCAAAAATGTTCGATTTTTGTCAATGTTCAGAGTAAACAAATCACGCCATGCGTCAATACACATCAACTGGCATGTCTAATATTCTTGCACAAGTGCACTGATATTATTTGTACCGTTTCTACAATGATGCAGTTGTATACATAACAGTAAATCTTCTATTTTTGTGAGAATAAAAATTCAAAATGGAAAGCAAGAGGGGCCTGGAGACATGACTAATGAACAGATAAAATGCTATTTGAGTCCCAGGAATGTCTGTCTCGTTTATTCTGGACCCTATTTTGAAATTGGCATCTTTTGAAATTTGTGTGAAATTGGCTAAATTGCCAATTTCTGACCACCTTATTGGGTAGTTGAAATCGGTAAATTGGTGATTTCTTATACTGAATTGATAGAACAAATGGAACTCTAGCGAAATAGCTATAATTTTAGTAGACTAAAACATTGGAATTTGTCGAAAATAGGGCTCAAAGTGGGCGAAATCGCTGATGCGTAAATGTCATCGATACCGCTAACTTCGCGAGAGCATAACTCTGTTAGTATTCGATCAAATTTCATAATTTTGGTGGCGTTATGATCGGAAAAAGATTCTCTATCATTTCATAAGAAAAAATAATTGATTTTTTTTTTCAGAAAATTTTTCGACCCTGAGAACAAGTTTGGGAGAGGGCCTCTCGACCCTCAAAGGGTTAAATCCAAAATCTATGAGCTCTTTCCCATTCCATCATGTAGAATTATGTCATTGAACCTGGGGTTCCCTGACGTAATTCTAAGTCAAAGCTCAGCTCACTCAGATAAGCTGTGAGCGGTAAATTTTAGCCTTGCTACGTGTGACAAGTATGCACAGAATAAAAAGAAAATCCTGCCTCACTCAGTGCATGATTGGGAAAAACAAAATTTTGATCATGTGTATGGTTTAAAATAGCAATTTTGAGGTGTTATCTTGGATGGTTTTTATAGTTTTACTTACTGTTTCTTGGTATCATTTGATAAATGGTGTCAGGACTGGAATTAGCTTGAATTTAAACTCAAAGCAGCAGAAAAAATCAATTTTTCCTAATATTACCGAGGATGAATAAGGCCTTCCTACAATGTCCAGTCTGTTTTATGGGTTTTTAGTAAGTCTTACTCAGTTATTGGGCCACTGTAAACCATGAAATGCACTGCATGCTAATGACTTTCTTTTGTGCCTAACAATATTTTATTACATGTAAGTTACATTACCTGTATACTGCAAAAAAAAGAAAAAATTATTTGTATATTTTGTATTTGTATGAACAATCTTTCCTGGTTATATTTTATTATCTGAGAAAGAGAGTAAATCTTCTACTTTTGTGTGAATAAGAATTCAAAATGAAAAGTAAGTGTAATATAGAAGAGGCCTGGGGATGTGACTAATGAAGAGAGGAAATGTTATTTTAGTGCCAGGAATGTCTACTTTATTTATTCTGGACTCTATTTTTAAATTGGATTTTTTTTAATTTCATGTTAAATTGACCAAATTACTATCCTGATCAGTTTATAGAGTAATTAAAATAGTTGAATGGATGGTTTCTTGTGCTCAGTCGATACAATGGAAGGCATACTATTGAAATAGCTAACAATTTTGTCAGCAAAGAATGGAATTGGCCTAAAATAAGACTCAAAAATTGCTGGTGCGTAAATTGCACAGAGACTGCTAACTTTGTGCCTGCATAATTCCTTGAGTTTTCCATCAAATTTCATACTTTTGGTGTCATTACCTTCAGAAAAATATTATCTACTATTTTAGAAAAAACAATTTTTCTGGAAATTTTTGGACATTGAGAACAAGTTTCATCAGACAGAGGGAGGGACCTAGGAGTCATCACTGACAAAAGATTGTCAGTGTAAGATCACATAAATAACCCATATACTGGCTAACACCCAGCATCCTTAACCCTTTGACTGTCGGAGGCCCCATTCTGAAACTGTCATTCTATGTCGGAAAATTTTGGAAAAAAAAATAAATTATTTTTTCTTATGAAATGATAGAGAATCTTTTCCCGATTGTAATGACACCAAAAGTATGAAATTTGATTAAAAACTTACGGAATTACGCTCTCGCAAAGTTAGCGATGTCAGTGATATATACGCATCGGCGATTTTGCCGACTTTGAGCCCTATTTTAGGCCAATTCCATTGGGACAGTCAACCAAACTCATAGCTATTTCTTTAGAACTCCATTTGTTCTATCGATTGAGTACAAGAAATCACCAATTTACCGATTTCAACTACCCAATAAAGTGGTCAGAAAATGGCAATTTCGCCAATTTCATGCAAAATAAAAAAGATGTCAATTTCAAAATAGGGTCCAGAATAAACAATGCAGACATCCCTAGCACTAAAATAAGATGTTATCTGTTCATTAGTCATGTCTTTAGGCCCCTCTTACATTACTCTTGCTTTCTATTTTGATTTTTTATTCATACAAAAAAATAGAAGATTTATTGTTATGCAGACTATTGCATTATTGTAAAAACTGTATAAATAATATCTGTGCACTTGTGAAAGAATATTAGACTCACCAGTTGATGTGTATTGGACGCATGGTGTGATTTGTTTACTTTGAACATTGGCAAAAATCGAACATTTCCGCTACTTTGAGCTCAATTTCAAGATCGTTTACATCATGAAACTAATCAAAATCATCTCTAATCCTGTAATATGTTTCCCATTCTATCAAATGAGACCATGAAAAAGAGAATACAACCATAAATACTATACGAAAATACACCTCAAAGACGGCGTTTTAATTAAAAAAAACGGTCAGTTTTTTTTTCTCATTATGTACTGCTTGCTGCAGGATTTTTATACTGCGAAACTGACCACACAGACCCATTCTCTCACATGTGGGCCTCCAGCTTTCTCCTGCTTGATTTGAGGCCGCTAGAATTTAGGCGTTTAAATACGTCCGAAACATTGGCTCGTAAGACGTAAATATACGTCCGAAACAGTCAAAGGGTTAAGGGGCAGTAACACCTGTCTCCGAGCGTCAATTTTTTTTTTCTGTTCGTCGAATTTCTTTCATTTTTTTTTTACACATAGAAGTGTTCACTCAGTATGTTTTAAAAATATTCAATAAGATAGTCCAAACACAACTGAAAAAAAAATATTTACTGAAAATCTCATGTCAGGACGTTTGGCAGGATCCCGATCCTATATGTCACTACGTAAGGTTGTTTTGAGACTTGGTACCGAAAGAACAATGCTAATACGATTTTTTGACGATGTACTTTCCTGTAAACATCTTATCTTTATTCCACAAAAAAATAAAGCATGTAACTGTTTGAATGTTGAAAAAAAATATGCCCTTTAATCCCAAATAAATCCCAAAATATTTGGAATATTTACAAAAGTGCGTTCTTAAAAATAAGAACAATCATATTTTTACCATTCCTGTGAATATTATTTCATTTAATCAAACAGTAAAAACTCCACAAAGTAAAATAAGTCAATAACTTACTTCCGAGATATTCGCCTGGAAAGTGCCTGGAGCGGCGCCGGCCACCCGCCTCAGGAATTTTTTTTTTTTTTCGAAAAAATCACTTGTGTTTCAATGTTTTCTTTGTAAAACTAATGTTTTAGTGTAGTTAGCCTCTACACACCGTTTTCTCTTACTCACAGGCCAAAGAAAATGTTATGGGAAGGGGAATCATTTTTATACTCATATTGCTGATAGAGACCGCACTATATTAGAGCTCATTTTTATTCATGCTGGAGCATATAACATGTTTATATGTTATTTATAGTGTTTATTATTTCATATTAGATCAATTGTGATAGATAAATAAGTCGTAGAATTGATATTAGCATAATAATGAAATAATATATGGTGCTCTCAGAGTGGGAATTCTGCTGACGTCAGCAAATATTCCCAGATCGTTCCTGATTGGCTGGTAGACTACGTATAAGCTCCGCCCACTCTCATATGATGCCAAATCGTAAATTACACCATTAGAATGAATAATACACAAAACAGTAAAGAAAAAAAATGGAAAAAAATTCTAAAAATATATGGGCTGAGAGCAGGCGAGCTGCGCACATCGCCGTCACCATACATGATATAAATGACTATAATTCCTTGTAGAAACGTCGTATTACATTGAGTCTTGTACCATTGTGTAGCCAGAGAGTTAAGCTATTTTTCTATAAGATTAACTCAATTTTCATAATTTTTCGATTTTTTTTTATTCGCGCTCGGAGACAGGTGTTACTGCCCCTTAAATCCATAAACAAGAGGCACCAATATGAAAAACAATATAGAAGGGGTCTAATAACCAGAGAACAATCCAAACGCTACTCATCAATCCTTTCTAGCCTGATAAGAAGGTCCAAAAAATTGTATTATGAGAACAGACTCCAGACCGTAAAAGGTGATATGAAAAAGACCTGGAAAACCCTATCTACAATTCTAGGAAATAAAAAGATATCCACGAACAATACCATCAAATTATCAAAAACAGACGAACCCCTACTCTCACCAACTAAGACAGCAAACAGACTTAATGTTTTCTTCTCCACCATAGGAAAGAATCTAGCGAGTAAAATCCCAAGCTCGAACACTCGTCCAACAGACTACCTCACCAACACCTACCCAGATACACTATTCCTAGCTCCTACCAACTCACTTGAAGTCTCGCTCATAATCAACACCCTTAAAAACAAAGCAGGAGACATAAACAGCTTACCACCCTTTATGTACAAAAAAGCTTCACACGTACTGTCACCAATTATAGCAGCATTATTCAGTAAATTCATTGAATCTTCTACCTTCCCATCAATTCTCAAAATAGCTAGGGTCACCCCAATCCACAAAGGAGGTGACCAAACTGACTTGAACAATTATAGACCAATCTCAAATTTACCACTGCTTTCTAAAATCTTCGAAAAATTAATTCATAAACAGATCTATTCCTACCTCATCTCACACAATGTACTAAACCCCTGTCAAATTCAAATTCAAATTCTTTATTTCATGTAATACAAGGTGGGGGGTACTTATAGTTATACATTAAAGTTGATATTACAAGATGGCCAATAATATGCCTAGGTATGCCTAGGCTTTTCAGGCAGTCTTATGATAGGTCTTACTCAATAGCTATACAATAGATATACAGATTGTAAGGTTAGGTTTACAAAATTTAGGTACTGGAATTTAAACATTGAGAATTTAACAATTAGTATAAAAAGTTAGCAATTAGTTTATATATTAATGATAAAGGTGATATATTGGCATAATATAGTTTCTATATTGGAGTATCTTAGGCAAACTTATGACTAGCTTATGTATTATGGAGCAATAATTGTATTAGAATTTTGGTTAGAACTGTGCAAATTAAGGGGAATCACAGATATCAATAAGTGTATTTTGCTGTGGTTAGTAATGTGCAAATTAAAGAGAATCACAGATATCAATAAGTGTATTTTGCTGTGGATATGTGCAATATAAAGTAGTTTTCGTATGGTTAACTACCGGTTGGGTGCGTAAGTGAGATAAGATGTTTTTAACGGTGCTTTTGAAAATGGAGGTTGTGTCTGCAGTTCTAGAGTTTTCAGGCAGGGAGTTCCAGATTTTAGGCCCTTTTATGCGCATTGAATTTTTGTATAGATTTAGTCGGACACGGGGAATGTCAAAGAGATGTTTATGTCTGGTATTATGTCTATGGGTCCTGTCACAACTGTCAAGAAAGTGTTTTAGCTCAGGGTTAAAGTTGGAATTAATGGTTCTATAAATGTAGATAGCAGAGTAGTAAGTATGGATGTTCTGGACAGTGAGTAGGTTTAGGTCTTTGAAGAGTGGGGGTGTGCTGCCTAGCGTTGGATTGCGTGATAATTCTTACTGCGGCTTTTGTTGGGTTATTATTGGCTTTAGGTGGGTAATTGCTGTTGATCCCCATGCACAAATGGCATATGTGAGGTAGGGATAGATGAGTGAGTAGTATAGTGTGAGTAGGGCTGATTGTGGTACATAATACGTATCTTTGAGAGGATCCCCACAGTTTTGGACACTTTCTTTGTTATGTGTTGGATATGGATGCTGAATTTCAGGCTGCTGTCAAGGTGAAGGCCCAGGAACTTGCCCTCGTTATGTCTAGCAATAGGTGTAGAGTTGATCTTAATGTTTAATTGTGGATCATCTGTTCTGTTGCCAAACATAATATAGAAGGTCTTATCAGTGTTGAGTGTAAGTTTATTGGCAGTCATCCATGTTGATATTTTTATTAATTCGTCGTTAACAATGGTATTAAGCGTGGCAAGGTTTGTGTGGGAGATGACATAAGTTGTATCGTCAGCAAAGAGTATTGGTTTCAGGTGTTGTGATACATTGGGAAGATCATTGATGTATAAGAGGAAGAGCAGGGGACCAAGGACACTTCCCTGCGGTACGCGGTGTCTAGTGGTAGTGTCGTGGAGGATGTGTCTTTAATAGTGACATACTGGTACCTATTAGTGAGGTAGAATTTGAGGTATGCTAGTGCATGACCTCTTATTCCATAGTGGTCAAGTTTGTGGAGTAGGATGCCGTGGTTTACTGTGTCAAAAGCTTTCCTTAAGTCAATAAAAAGTCCTAGTGGATATTCCTTATTTTCAAGTGCTGTGTAAAGCAGGTCTATCATTTTTACTATTGCATCGTTAGTGCTTTTATTTTTCCTGAAGCTAAATTGGCAGGGGTTGAGTATGCTTTGTGTCGTTATAAACGAGTATAATCTCTTGTGCACAAGTTTCTCGAATATTTTGGATAGCAATGGTAGATTTGATATAGGCCTATAGTTATTTACGTCTGTAGGGTCACCACCTTTGTGTATTGGTGTAACCCTTGCTGTTTTGAGTAGTGTTGGGAAGGTGCTAGATTCTAATGATTTGTTAAAAAGTAAAGAAATAGGATATGAAAGGATTTGATACAGTCGACCATGATTTATTGCTCACAAAATTAGCGCACTATGGTATTAGGGGGCACCCCCTCAACTACCTAAAGTCGTACCTTAGCAACAGAAGCCAGTACGTGTACACAAATGGGAGAACTCTTCCACACAACAAATTACAGTCGGTGTCCCCCAGGTAGTGTCCTGGGGCCACTCCCATTCCTCATTTACATAAACGACCTACCGAATGCATCACAACTACTCAAACCCATTTTATTTGCAGATGACACAACATATGTCTTCTCTCACCCAAATCCAGTCATACTAGCCAACACAGTTAATACCGAATTACAGAAAATATCAACATGGATGACGACAAATAAGCTTACTCTCAATATGGACAAGACCTACTTCATTCAGTTTGGAAACAAAGCTACAAATGTTCCACTTAACATAACGTAAATGGTTCACCAATCACAAGACTCACAGAGGGAAAATTCCTAGGAATCCACCTTGACAGTAGTCTTAAATTCCAAACACACATACGACAAATTTCCAAGAAAATCTCAAAGACAGTAGGTATATTATCTAAGATACGCTATTATGCCACAACCAGCTCTCATTGCACTATATCATTCTCTTATCTACCCTTATCTCACCTATGGAATCTGTGCATGGGGCTCAACAACATTAAATTACCTTAGACCACTCATAACCCAGCAAAGGCTGCAGTCAGGATGATAACAAATTCCCACTCTAGACAGCATACTCCACCTATATTCAGAACCTTAAAACTACTCACCATAAAAAATATTCATACCTATTCATGTGCCTTTTACATACATAAGACATGCTAATATCAACCCTCCGCTCAAAATTCTCCTCAACAACTTTAATAGGTCCCACGACCATGACACAAGACACAGATCACTATTTGACATACCCCGAGTCCATACTAACCAATGTAAAAATTCTATGCACATAAAGGGCCCCAGAATCTGGAATTCATTACCAGTAAATATTAAGTTAACCTTGTCGGAAAATCAATTCAGACTCTTCTCAAAATCACCCTACTCACCCTATACTAAATACTCATACTGCAACAAACTTTCAAGCCCAATGTTATTTTACTTAAGATAATCTCAATTTTATATGTCATCCTCCTTAACACTTGTTGCAATTTCATATCATCATATTGTCATTTAAAAATCTTATAGTATCATCATTTTCTTAATTTGAAATAAAATATATATCTAGATGAAACTCTAAAATATTTCAGTATTGTTATTATACTAGTATAGCATCAACATACTGTAATTTGAAATAAATTCTACAACTAGATTAAACTCAACCAATTTCTTGTATTGTCTTTTAATAGTATGTATAACCATTTAATAATTTAAATAATACAGAATTAGAATAAACTCAATCAATTTTTTAGCATTAAGTACTTAGTGAATAAGTCTCTTGAATAAACTCCCCCTAATGCCATGGCATGCCAGTGGCTCTCCTTGCATTACAGTTTTATAATTGTTTTATAATTGTAACTACCAATAACATTGTACACTTGTAACATGCATTGAAAAAAAAATTATTATTATTATTATATTATTATTATAATGAGGTGGGAGCCATCAGCTTCGCTTTCAACTTTATTATTACAGGTGCCCAGCCATTAGTCATGGTCCCTCAGCTGACCCACTTAACCCTGGCTATTTATGACTTTAAGGGGGCACTCTTCCTAGGGGGGTCTTCTTGCAACCTTGGCAGGTGCCTTTTAGACCACCGTCACTACACTAAAAACCTAATCTCCTCACTATATAATCAACTTCCACCAAATGATGGCCATTCCCCTTTACTTTGCTTGCAACCATCACTCCTCTACACTTACATCTTAACCCTTTCACTGCAACCCTCCCCCCTTAACCTCACCACTCCAATCCTACCCCACACCCATCCACCCATTTGACTGTTGCTTGTTGCATAAGATGAGTAACTTAAGCAGTGAGTCTATTATGGTCACTGTGGCTCCTGTCTGTCCCAAACTACTGGACCACTATGACAAGGTCCTGGATCCCTTTAGAAGATAAAAAGCAGATGTAATATCACAGACTTTGCAAAAGCCTTTTACAAGTGTGATAAAGGAATAACAGGAAAAAAATTTGGGAGATGGACAATTTTCCCAACAAAAAACACAAAGAGTAGTAGTAAAAAAGAAAATCTGAGGTGCCTAAGTGAAATGCTCTGTTCCACAAGGCACAGTACTTGCTCCCATCTTGTTCCTCATCCTCATCTGACATAGACAGGGATATAAGCCACAGCGCCCGTGTCTTCCTTGCAGATGACACCCACACCAAATCTTTAAATGAGCCAAAAAAAACAACATGAAGTTCAATGATGAGAAATTTCAAATACAGGGGCCCCTGAGTACGAGACCTGGAAATGCATTTTGTAAGGTAATAGTGCTTTTGTAAGTGTATTTTTTGGGAGTCTGAAATGGACTAACCTACTTGACATTATTCCTTAAGGGAGAAAATTGTTGGTAATGGCACTTGAGGCCTTTTGGAAAAGAATTATGCTATAACTCGGGGTCCACTGTACTTTGATATGGAAAATGTGAGGAAATCAAAACTACATCGGAGTATAAAAAAAATTCCAACCACACAATAGAAAAAACTAATGTAAAAGACCTGGGAATGATCATGTCAGAAGATTCACCTTCAAAGACCATAACATTCTATCAATCGCATTCTAGAAAAAAAGACAGGGGTGGATAATGAAAAACCTTCAAAACTGGGGGTGCCAGGCCCATGATGACACTCTTTTAGGTCACTTGTTCTATCTGGGCTGGAATATTGTTGACACTAACAGCACCTTTCAAGGCAGGCGAAATTGTTTACCTAGAAAATACAGAGAACCCTTTACCCACACAACTCGTAAAACACCTAAATTATGGGAACGCTTAGTTCCTCAACCTGTACTCCCCAGAATGCTGGTGGGGGGATACATGATTATATACAGTGGTCCTCAACTAACGAACTTTATCCGTTTCCCGGGGCTAGTTCTTACACAAAAGTTCGCACCCCAAACCTTATTTCCCATAAGAAATAATGTAAATACAGTTAATCCAAAAAAAAAGAACACAAATACAACTAATGAGACATTTTATTGTAACGTTTCGCCCTCCAGGAGTTTTTAAGCCTTAAACAATACATTGACACAGAGGGTATATATATCCAAAAGGAAGTGTAATACTAGTGGTGAAGTAGATATAGTTGTAGTAGTAGTAATAAAAAAGGGTAGAACAATCAACTTGCAATGAGTAAAAGGTGAAAAAAACAATTACTTGGGTAGTATTGGGTAGTACTGGGTAGTATTAGGTAGTACTAGGTAGAAAGGTTTAGGAAGCTTTTTTTTTACCCAGGGATTTATTTCCAGTGACAACCAACCCAACAATAAAAAAAAAATTTGTGAATGTTTGGGAGCGCACTGAATGTTGTCTTTTCTTCTTCTTCGGGGGGTTTTTTGGGGGCCACTGACAGAAACCCCCACGAGCCCTCCCGCCAAACGCCGGAAAAGGGGAACCCCCAAAAGTGGAAGGTTTTAGACTAATAACTGCGTATTATATGTCCTTAATGCCCCTGAAGTAAACAAGAATGTGCAGGTACGGGCCCAAATATTTCCAACAGTCTGGGGTCAAACACCTCCCCAAAGAAGGAGAGGTAGTGTTAAAGATTGCCCCCCAAACATGTGCAAGGCCGCACAGAGAACAGTCCGTGCAGAGTGATAACGCGGGCACCACAGTGGAAGTGTTCCACCGTCTCAGGCTGTGGGGGACACCACGGGCAGTAGGAGAGTCCATCATTCGGCAGATGCCCCATCGGGGGCCCAACCCGGAGGCAAAGTCATGCAACACCCCGAGGTTTGGGAGGGGCCCCGGGCAGGGGCCATTGAAAGATCGGACAGAACTCAGTGCCAAGAGAGGGGAACATACCATTTCCCTTTCTGCCACAAATGACGGATTTCTTCCAAACAGTTTTTGGAAACATAACCCGGGCAAGAGAGGTAAGGGTAGGAAGTGATGTGCGAGGGAGGCTGGACGACGGCCACCATTGCCCCGAATGCCAACATGGGACACCCATGAAGGGAGATGCCCAACCTGGTTTTTGAAAAAACGAGGATAAGAGCCCGCCCCTGTCAGACAAGGACGCGTAAGGCCCGTGGACGGCAGAACACAAAAGTGCAAGGAAGACTGGGAATCAGAGAAGAGAACCAAAGGCTGAGGAGGAGGTGAGCAAGGACAAAACCAAGGCCTGAGAATGGCGAAGAGCCCAGACCGAGTGAGGGGCCCCAACCGCCGGTTTAAAGAGAAAGATCAGCAAAGAATGCAGCAGAAGAAGTAGAAGGGGGAATTTCGGCTGAGCCGTCCGTGTGATGGAGAAGGAAAAACCCATATGTGACAGCACAAAACCCCTTTCAAAGAAAATTTGAGTTCTGGGGGATTTTTTTCCCCTAAAAGGGCCCAACCAGGGGGATGTACTGTGTCTGTCCACCCGGGGAGACCCCAGGAGGAAGAGGGAGGGAGTCACCACGGGGCAGGGGGGAAAGGTAGGTCAAGGAACGGGGGCCCTGGCCACAAAGGAAGGGAACCAAACTGGGACGGAGGCTGCCTCCCCCCTGGGGGGAGGGCAGCATGGGCGAAAAGGCAGAGAGGCCATATGATGGAGCCGAAACAGTTCCTTCCCATTTCTTTACAGGGGGGATTTCCCCGACTCTGCCCAAGGCTGCAATGGGAGTAGGGGGGAACCCCCCCAGCAACTGCGGATGGCCAAACGGGGAAAAATTCCAGGGGGGAAGAGGGGGGAAAAGGGCTGACCCAAACACCTCATTCGCATAGGTGAGTTTGTCGAACCATAGCTGATAAAATTTAAAGGGGAGGTCTCGATCTGCCCCCCACTTTGTGCCAGAGACCCGGGCGCATGAGTGGAGTGAAATGCACATGAGGGTGGGGGCTATTATGTTTTTCCCTCCACGTCAAGAGTGATGCATCCAAAGTGACACCCAACCATCTATGAGAAGAGCCCAAAAGGGGAGGGGTGTCTGCCCCAATGAAACAGATGGAAGAGAGAGGGCCCGCTAGTAAAACATAAGAGCCGGAATTTGGGGCACACTGACCCCCAAAACCCCAGGGGGCCCCATGATTTGCACTGTAGGGCATGCTGAATTTTTTTTTTTTTGTGCAGCCAGTAAACTAGGGCACCGTACATAAGGGCCACATCATCTGAAACCCGGGGTTAACCCCCTGTATGGAAGGGAGATCCGACATTAATACAGAAAAAAGGAGAGGACTAAGAACATCCCTGGGGCACTCAAAAGGATGGGGTGAAACATCGTGCCACCTACTGCAACCCGGAAGGCCCCCTGTAAAAGGCCCATCCAACGGGGGGGGCTCCTGCCACCCCCTGCGAGCTAGCTTAAAAAGTAGCCTGTGGGATACAGAATCAAATGCTCCACGAGATCCAAAAGCAGCCAGAAGGAACCCCGGCTTTCAATGAAGTATGCACTAACTGCAAAAATTTGGGAAGCAAAGAGTCAAGGGTGGATCGCCCCTCACGGAAGCCACTCTGGTTTTCAGGTAAGAGGCCATTTTCCCTGTCCACCATGGGGAGGGGGGCCACAGTCTTTCCAACACTTTCCCGCAGGGCAGTAAAGCAATGGGTCGGTAAGAGTCGGGTTTGGGGTATTATTTTTGCCTTTCAGAATCGAACCAGGAGAGGGGTGCTTCCATGCATCGGGGAAAATCCTTAACCAGCTGGCATTAAAAACCCTCCAGCATGGCATCTGTACAAGAGGGGGTTAAAGGCAGTAAGAATGAAAAGGTAGATTCTCCCCAGGAGAAGAAGGGGAAGAAAGCTGGGAGAGGCCCGCGGTTCATGAGAATGGGGGCTGCCAGCACCTGGCAGTCAACCCGGGTACAAAGGGGGCAGGGGACCCCATTTGATCACTCTAGAAGGTAGGGGGGGAAAAAAGAGAAACTTGGGCCCAAAGAAACTAGCAAACAATTCGTTTTTTATCCTGAGGGAAGAGGGGCATTGCACCACCCCCCAACAGAGGAAAGGAGCTGATCGTGACCCCAGCATAGAGGGAAGAAACCTCATGCCCGACTAGCAGAGGGGGGAAAAGAAAGAGAAGAACAGAAAGAAGCCCATGTTTCACTTTTGCATGGAGGAGTGTTCGGAAAAAGCATCAGCCCTTCGGTAAGCCAATGTAGACCCCCTTGAAGGTTGGGCCCCACTTTGCCCATCCCTTTTCGAGGGGCCTTCACTGCCTGAGACACTCATCATTCCACCATGGAATGGGGCGAGAACGGAGAAGCCCCCAGAAAAAACGAGCCTGCCTCAACAGGGCCCCTTTGAAGGGATGCAACAGCATCGCCAACAGAGGCTTGAGGCAGGCTATAATAAAAGAGTGTGTTACTGAACTCGTCCAACCCCTGGGGTGGTTTTTCCCCCGGACAATTGCCATCACTGGACTGTTGGGGCTCCATTGGTAGATACAGGATGGGGAGATGATCACCCCCATGAAGGGGGCCCAAGAAACAACGGGTATGAAATACCCACACCCAAGAACGAGGTCCAGGGTAGAAGCTTGCCCTGTGTAAGGATCCACCGTCCCAACCCGGTGGTGGAGCAACGAAAGGGGGGGATGCGGGAGGGCTTGGAACAAGGGCCCCACCTGTGGGGTTCATGGCTCCCAAAGAAATGGATGGCTCCCAGAAATGGTGCCTGCATTGAAATCCCCTAGCAAGTGCAGAGCCACTGAGTTTCCCAAAAAAGGGAAAACCCCTCTGTGTTACTGACCTGCCTGGGTTGTAAATCAGAGGAAGGTGCACCCCTGAGTGCCCGGCAACGAGCCCGCTGAGTTTCTAACACCCCATTCTCATAGGAGGGGGGAAAGGATCATATCTGGGGCCGGCTAAAACCAGAAAGCTAGGCCACCACCACCCCCTTTTAAGGCGATCCCGATGAAAAAAGTGAAACCCGACAGCCGAACAGAAGACGAGGACGAACCATGTCTCGGAGAGGCCCACGAGCGGTGATCAGCCAGGTACTTCTGGGGGTCTGGGAGTTTCCCAATATGGAACGAATGTTCCAAAAAGAAAAATAGAAGAGGGAGTTAAGTGTGTGAACAAGAAGCCCGGAGCCGAGGGGGAGCCGAGAGACATGCAGTCAAAAAGAGGTGCCCCGTAGGAAGGGGGAAACACTTCCCCCACCAAATGGGGGAAAAGGGCAAAGAAATGAAGCCCAGGCAGGGGAGAGGAAACATCTAAACCATCATTGGGGGTCCTGAAAAGTGGCAGGCTGGGGCTGGGGTTGAGGAGAAATGGAAGGGGGGGGCTTCTGTGAGGAGTGAGGACTGGGGCAGGCAAGAGGCCATTTGGACAAGGGGGGGGATCAAACTCAGGTGATTTTGAAGCTGCACCACCTTGACGGAGGAAGGCGTGGGAACAGGAGGAGCATGAGCAAAACTTCCCAGGGAAGCCGGATCGAAGACACCCGAAGATGATGTTTCCCCGAGGTGTAATCCTCTGAAGGTAGAGAGAGTTCGCAAGAGCTGCAAAACGGTTTGAAACAGGGAAAGTCCCCCACGCGGGGGAACAGGCCCGGCTGCACTGGTGATGGGGAGATGCCCTTAGTGGGGGGGCTGGAGATGAAGGAGGCAAGGGCTGACGAACTGTGACTGGTTTTACGGACCGCAGGCGGGGGTTACATTTATCAAGGGGGAAAAGGGGCTAGGCCCTGGCGAGTTTCCAAAACAAGAGCCTGGCAATGCCGGGCAAGACCGGGGTGACTTGTGGACCCCTTTTCAAAACTAATGAGGCTGGGGGAGTACAGGTAACACCGTTTGACTGCTGGGTGAAAACCCACTACAGTTTGCACACCTAACCTTACCACGGAGGGCAAACCCCCATGCCCAAAAAGGAAA
Organism: Cherax destructor; assembly: GCA_009830355.1. Taxonomy (NCBI): domain Eukaryota; kingdom Metazoa; phylum Arthropoda; class Malacostraca; order Decapoda; family Parastacidae; genus Cherax; species Cherax destructor. Next base: position 1,941 of record WNWK01033280.1, on the reverse strand, counting down.
CATTTCCGACACCAAGAAGAGGAAAAGTATATGGAAGGACAGGGAAAACCTTTGATTGCCAAAAATTAGTATTTTGGGGGAGCACCTGAGAAACATACACGAACCATACGAGACGGGGGAGGATAGCGAGAGGCTCCAAACCTCGCAAAAACCCAAGTCATCCCCCCACTCAAAAACCCAAATCAGAATGATCTCCCTCTGAGAGGGATGAGGAAACGTCCAATTTACCAAAACCAGCAGCAAGGATTGAGGAGCGGGCCCCCAGCAGACTACATTCCACTTTAGGGCATGGATGGTATTTAAATGGGAAAACTGGGTGAAAAGATGACGATGTAGTCGGAGCCTTTGGGGCCCCACCCCTACCGAGTTGCTGGGCACCCCCATCTATGAGGGCCTTTCCCAAAGGGGAGCCACATGGCATTAGTGACTTCCCGTGGATTGGTGGGGTACCACCAGCCTTGGGGCACGAGAACCACCATCACATCTGGGGAATGTGGGGGGAAAAAAACCCCTATACAAAAATTTGGGTGGGTTGGGAAGGGTCTGGCTCCATCATCAACCTCAAGGCCCTTTATAAATCCCAGCAGGGGACACAACATCCATATCATGGCCAGAGGCGAGAAGCAGTTGCAACTGAGTAGGGCCAGAGGGGGTCCCCCCCTAGGGGCAAACGAAACCCAGTCAAACTCTCCAGAAATTAAAAAAACCGCTTTATAGGAAGAAAACAGGGAAACACACGCACACAAGAAAACAAAATATAGGAAGAGCCAAACAGGGCCGTCACCACCAACAAACAACTGAGAGCCTTCAAAAAAGGACGCTGATCAGCTGAGCGCAACCACCACCGGGAAGCCCCCTTTAAGTGTAAAAACCTTTACTCGCCCCTACTCCCTTGGGGGAGGAGACAGGTCTTAGGTTCGCTACAAGAAATGTTCGCTATGTGAGAAAAATATTTTTCGAAAAGCTTCCCATGCGATTTGTTCACTATATGGAGGCTTAGGGTGGGGCCCTTACCTTAAAACCTGAGGGGGAAACCAAACTTGACACGAAAAACATTTAGAAAGCAAAAGACTCCAGATACAACATCCCCCCAATGAAAAGCAGGGGGGCCATAGAGATAAGAGACAACACAATAAGTGTCATGGGCCCAAGACTTTCAACTGCCCCCCGATACATTAGGAACCAAAGTCCCCCCGGTGTCTTAAGCATGCATGGGCAAACACTAAAGTCAGTACCCGACCAGCCCGGGGTGTGGGTTGTATGTCGGTTTGCTTGCAGCCAACAGTAACAGCTTGGTTGATCAGGCCCGAAACCATGAGACCTGGTCACAGACCGGGGGCGGGGGGGTTGACCACCGGGAAACCCCCTCCAGGTAAACCCAGGCACCTGGGTGTGAGAGTTGGGCTACTGACTTGTATTAATTTGGGGGGAAACAGCCCCACCACTTCTTATTATAATAATACCCCATAGTTTAGTTAGCACTTACACAATAAAAGTAATAATAATAATAAAATACTAAAGATAATAATTTAACATTAATAATGATCATCATCATCAAACTTGCCTCCCTTTAGGCTGATATTCTTGGCACCATTTGGAAAACATTTATAACCCCTTTTTATAATATTACCATTATTGTGGTTATGTCCCCCGGAAGGGTCCTTGATGCCTGTGAGGGGCCCATGATCCAAGGAATTGGATTTTACCTCTAATTGGGTCTGACTTCAGTGCATCCCCTTCCCCCGTGCCAATGACCCAGGATTCCAACATATAATAAAAAAAATAATCCTATGATAATGGTTTTTTTTATGGTTTGGTTGGTAAAGGGGAAAAAACCATTGTACTTTCTAGTCTTCGTTGGAAGAAAAAACACCATTTTTTTCAAACAATGTACATATAGTGTGAGCTCATTTCAAACCCAAGGTATACCATCACCTTTTT
>WNWK01033279.1:0-21281 GCA_009830355.1 Cherax destructor | reverse complement strand
GGGTTACACAGATGCATCCGCTGTACACAGAGATGCATTCCTCGCGGTGTAAAAGAGATGCATTCCGCGGTGTACACAGATGCATTCCTCGGGTGTACACAGAGATGCATTCCTCGGGTGTAAAGAGATGCATTCCTCACAGTGTACACAGAGATGCTTTCCCTCACAGTGTACACAGAGATGCATTCCTCGTGTGTACACAGAGATGCATTCTCTGGTGTACACAGAGATGCATTCCTCACAGTGTACACAGATGCATTCCTCACGGTGTACACAGAGATGCATTCCTCGCGGTGTACACAGAGATGATTTCGGGTGTACACAGAGACATTCCTCGGGTGTACACAGAGATGCATTCTCACAGTGTACACAGAGATGCATCTCACGGTGACACAGAGATGCATTCTCACAGTGTACACATAGATGCATTCCTCACAGTGTAAAAGATGACTCTCGCGGTGTAACAGAGATGCTTTCCCTCGCAGTGTACACAGAGAAGCATTCCTCGCAGTGTACACAGAGATGCATTCCTGCAGTGTACACAGATGCTTTCTCGCAGTGTACACAGATGCATTCCTGCAGTGTACACAGATGCATTCTCGCAGTGACACAGAGATGCTTTCCCTCGCAGTGTACACAGATGCATTCCTCACAGTGTAAAAGAGATGCATTCCTCGGGTGTACAAAAGATGCATTCCTCAGTGTACACAGAGATGCATTCCTCACAGTGTACACAGAGATGCATTCTCACAGGTCACAGATGTTTCCCTCGTGGTGTACACAGAGATGTGCACCTCGCAGTGTACACAGAGAAGCATTCCTCGCAGTGTACACAGAGATGTCCTCGCAGTGTACACAGATGCTTTCCCTGCAGTGTACACAGATGCATTCTCGCAGTGTACACAGATGCTTTCCCTCACAGTGTACACAGAGATGCATTCCTCGTGGTGTACACAGATGCACCTCAGGTACACAGAGATGCATTCCTCACAGTGTACACAGAGAGCTTTCCCTCACAGTGATCACTGTCTGGTTGTGTCCCGGGGTGAGTGTGGGGGGTTTTTTGATTAAAGGGGTCAGACCTGACCTTCCCCATGGTTAAACCTCAATGCCTCCTATTTGTTCGGGCGTTGTATAATCCCTTCTTGTTTATTCCCCAACCATGAATGCAAGGGAATAATAATAATAATAATAATAATAAAAATAATAATAATATAAAACAATTTATAGTTGGCAGCTTAATGAACCAAACTGTTGCTGTTTTCCCAGAAATCTAAGGGCCACGATTGCAAACAAACCATACCACTGGTGGGGTTCGAACCCCACCCGTGGTATGGTTTGTTCTGCTGCAAAGTTGATCCTCTACAGTTTTAAAAATTGGGAAAAAATGTTTCTTGCAGTACTTCTTGAGGATGGATTGAGAGTCTTGCGTCAGGTTAATGAAAAAAAATTAAAAAACAACAACAGCAGCAGCAGCGTAGCAGCAGCAGCAGCCCCGCAGCCCGCAGCAGAGCCCGAGCAGAGCAAATGAGGGGTTTCCACCCTTTAAATATTGTTGAGCGCCTGGGACAGTAATTTAATCAGTTTGGCTCCTGTATCATAACCTCCCAACTAACCCCTCATCTTACCCCTCCTGCTGCTGCTGAGGGTTTTGTCGTCCCCGCTGCTGCTGAGGTTGTGTCGGGTTTTGCTGCTGCTGAAAAATTTGTGGTTTTTCCCAGGGGGCCCGCTGCTGCTGAGGTTGTGTCGGTCCTGCTGCTGCTGAGGTTGTGTCGGTCCTGCTGCTGCTGAGGTTGTGTCGGGCCCCGCTGCTGCTGGGTTGTGTCGGTCCTGCTGCTGCTGAGGTTGTGTCGGTCCTGCTGCTGCTGAGGTTGTGTCGGTCCTGCTGCTGCTGAGGTTGTGTCGGTCCTGCTGCTGCTGAGGTTGTGTCGGTTCTGCTGCTGCTGAGGCTGTGTCGGTGCTGTTACTGCTGCTGCTGCTTCTGCTTCTTTTGAGGCTGTGTCGGTGCTGCTGCTGCTTCTCCTTATGATGCTGTGTCTGTTGCTGTTGCTTTGCTGCTTCTGCTGTATCTGTTACTTCTGCTGCTGCTGTATCCGTTACTTCTGCTGCTGTATCCGTTACTTCTGCTGCTGTGTCTGTTACTTCTGCTGCTGTGTATGTTACTTCTGTGGCTGTTGTTGTGTATATATTTACACTATACAATTGATTTTCTTTCTGACAGGCCTACAGAAGTCGTTGACTCAATATAGGAAGCGCATTTCCTGTTGGCCCAGGGAAAGCTGCAGCTCGGAGCAGCAGCAGCAGCTAAGCATATAATTTGTTGTTGTCAGGGCAACCACTGGAGCTTTATTCACCGGTGAGGGGAAATCCCAGCGTAAAGATCAATAAGTTGCCTGTGTACTGGGCGTAAGAGGGGAGATCGTGACTCACAGGGCGTAAGGGGAGACAACCTCGCCTCAGACTTGAGGAAAAAGGGAGTGTAGGGAGATTTACTTCCTCGGTGAAGGGAGGGAGAGAAACTCCTATGGGGGGAGATGGTTCCATCGTGGAAGTAATGCATAATTCGTTGACATTCGTGTCGGCTGATGTGTTTCGAGGACTCCTTGTCCCTCACTACGTTGTTAACGGGTCGCGTACAGCTTGTGAGCGCCCGCACGCGATTGCATTTTATTCACTGCTAAATTAGGCGCACCGCTGACTGCTGGCGGTCGGTAGGTTACTGAGTCTTTTGATCCCACATCATGTGTGTGTGTTTACTGACCAGGTGAACTAATATTATTGATCGTTTTAGATTTTAATTGTCAATACAATGTTAGCTGTGATTTTGTAGGAAGAATTGGTGTTGGTGAGGAATTAATGGATGTTTATGGGGAAGAATGGTTGCTTCTGTGTGACTCCTGGGGGAGTAACACAGCTTGTTTGTACCCATCAGGGTTAGTTGCAGTGCAGTGATGTGGTGGTGATGTGCTGTGACGTGGTGGTGATGTGCTGTGACGTGGTGGTGATGTGCTGTGACGTGGTTGTGACGAGCCTGGCCCATGGCCGGGCTCAGAGAGTAGATAAACTCTCGAAACTCTTCAAAGGTATATCAAAGGTATGGTACTGTGACGTGGTGGTTTGATATGGTTGTTGCGGTGAGAGGGATAGGCTGATAACTAAACAAGTTTCTGATATCGATACCATCAAAAATAGCCGATACCGCCGATATCGATCCCCTGGCACACCCCAATGTGGTGATGGTGACGATGGGATGTGGTGATGTGTTTTTATGGTGTTGCTATGTGTTGGAAGTGATTGTGGTGTCACGTGACGGTGATTGTATGCTGAGGACTTACTAAACGAGTTATGTTAGTCATAGGCTGCTGGGCTTCCCGGTTTGACTGATCTCAAACCTCAAGGGGCTCCAGATCTTACCTCCTCTTGACTCCAAGTACATCTTCCCACCACAGATGTGTGGGGGATGTAGGTGTATGCACATGACTGTCTCCCGAGAGTGTATGAACAGACTTGAAGAGGTCGTTTCCCTCCAGCAAGGATGCCTCTTCAAAATAGAGGTGGATGGCGCTCTGGCCATTACATTAGCACAAATGGCTCGTTGTCGCTGTGGCGTGGAGGCGCAGCGGGGGAGTAGATTATCCACCTGGATTTACATGATAATGAGAGAGAGGACGGACATGCATATGACATTGACCAGGCTTGAGAAGTACAGTAGTGTTATGCTACTGAATCATGAAGATCGTGGTTGTATCTTGTAGAACGTGGTTATATCTTGTAGATCGTGGTTATATATTGAAGAACGTGGTTATATATCATACAACGTGGTTGTGTCTTATAGAGCGTGGTTGTATCTTGAAGAACGCTGTTGATTAATTTAGAACGTCGTTGAATGTTGCAGAACTCAGTTTTATATTGCAGAGCGCAGTAGATTTTTTCCGGAATTCAATTGAATCTTGTAAATTGCCGTCCCATTGCATTTGTTTACGAGTGTGAGGAACTTTGCTCTGCATTGCTTGCACGAAAAAGGTTGTTCGAGGCAGAGCGAGCGCCTTTATTCTCTTAAGATTATGCAGACAGTGTGAGACTTAAACGAAACTGTTTCTGGTGTGATGGTGATGGTTGCTTGGTTTTGTTTATCAGATGATGGTGCGCTCGGTGCGTCTCTTCTGTTCCCGCTTCAAAAGTTTCTTTTGTCTTGATATTACATATATTGGCGTTATGGTATGTTATAATTGTTTTTTGCTTATCGTCGACATTTTAACCAAACCTGGGTTAACTCGGGAAGTTCAAGACATTTATTGAAACGTTTCTTCAATAAATGTCTTGAATTGTGCATGCGTGTCTTTGTCGACGTAACTCAGCAAGTGTATGAGGACCAAGACTTAACACCCTCCCATAAAGGGAATTATCAACAGACCCCCTAGTTGTCTTTAAGAGGGAACTTATTTATCAGGACCTTATAGGGCGTGTGACAATGTGGGTTCCTCGGACTTCATCTCCCAACACACTGGAGGACGCCCATGACTTGATCACAAACATGATCTGGCACGCAACATGACACTTGAACATATCGTACCGCAACCTAACCCAGGTTCAAGGTTGCAAAGATTCGAGCAGCTCAACACAATTCATCACGGGGGTATTTTCAACAACGTCAATTGCAGCGGTAAATACATTAAATGGAAAATGCATCGTGACCTTACTGAAATATAGAAGGAGCACCATAACTACATACCAGTTCTAGAGCACAAGACACTAGAAACATGTGCCACCCTCACGCCATTTAGTAAATTGAAAATATGAAAGTTAGTAAAAGAAGAAGAACGCCGCCTCTACAGTCAGACTTTCACAGAACTTCTTATAAAGCTCCACACTCAAGATCGAAACCGAACATTGGGTAAAGTAAAAAAAAAGAATCCTTCATTGAGAGAGAGAGAGAGAGAGAGAGAGTGAGAGAGTGAGAGAGGTGAGAGAGAGTGAGAGAGAGTGAGAGTGAGAGAGAGAGAGTGAGAGAGAGTGAGAGAGTGAGAGAGAGAGTGAGAGAGAGAGAGAGAGAGAGAGAGAGAGAGAGAGTGAGAGAGAGAGAGAGAGAGATAGATAGAGAGATAGATAGATAGATAGATAGAGAGAAAAAACACGAACGAACGAACCCAAAAAAGTCATCAGCAAAACTAAAAACTACTACAATCTACCTTTTCAACCATGCAAAATTAAAGAGAAAAAACTCCTTGCTTAATTAAGACAGAATTTCACTGACAAAGAAATTAGAGAAATGCTAATATGACAGCGCGCTGCAGTGTTCAGTAGTCTTTTACACATACTGAAGGTAACTCTCACGACTTCTTCACGAATGTGAGGCCAAACTCTGACAAAATTTTAGAACAGCCAGTCATCCTCAAGCAAATGTTGATTTCTTGTGAGAGATTTTATGCAGTTTTTTTCCCCATATAGAAACATGCAGTCCAACGTGTGCACCACAGCCTGGTTGATCGGGAATTTGACTTGATCCTATTCGTGATGATTAATGTGATCTTGTGGTCTTTGCAGTGTATTACAAGATCAAGTTAACGGAACCCAAGACTGAAGAACGCTCAGAATATTGTCTCGTGTCTTGCAAAGGTTTTGATTGATCAATTTCGTTGAATTCGTGCAGTTAATGTTGTTACTTAAGCGTTGTGAGTTATCATTGTTTAGAAGTGATGGTGTATTGCTAGTTAAACGTGGACGAGGAGTGATGGTATATTGATGGTATGTCGGGGATGGTTGATGCCCAGTGCTGGAGGTTCAGTGTCATCCTATATTGTTACCTGTTTTCAAAGACCGCATCTCGTTTTCTTACGAGTTACCTGCGTCAGTTTCTGAACGACGAAAGCCACCTACTAATATAATATTGCTTATGACAGGTTAGGCTACTTTAAACTAAATTATTCTATATTTAAGAATAATTAACTAATAGCAGCGTGGGAGTGACTGGAGTTGTTTAATTTGTTGGAAACAGTACACTTGTTGTGTACAGTTTGAAGACTGTGTAGGGTGCCACCAGTGTCATAATAGTGATGATGTACAATACTAACAAGGTGATGAATAAGATTCATGAGCAACACTTTGGTATCTTTATTGTTGAAACGCTTCGGCAGTGACGATACCAAAGTGTTGCACATGTGTCTGGTTGAAGCTACTGTTGTTTACCAGTGTCTTGCTTCACCGCGACACACACGTCTTCACTTAACCATGAACGCACAAGACCACGTAAAACAGACACACAGCAGTCGGGAATATGGAGAGCAGCTGCGTTTTGTCCAAGCCTGCCATCTGCTCAACAAACGCACAACATATGTCCAAGCCTGCCATCTGCTCAACAAACGCACAACATATGTCCAAGCCTGCCATCTGCTCAACAAACGCACAACATATGTCCAAGCCTGCCATCTGCTCAACAAACGCACAACAACATAATAGTAAATCTCTGAGACTACCTCAGTTCTGCCAGGGGCAGCCTTGCTGACACCCACAAAGTGCCCACCACTTGCCTCCAAGACACTGTACACTGTAGCGGGGGCGTTGATCCACGGAATACCCTCCAAGTAGACAGAATTCTCACATGGTGGTCATTGTAGACTAGTGGTAGTGTTGTTGACCTCAGGCGTGCCAGAAGCTGGCATTAACATCTTTATCCTGCCAGAACGTCAAGTTTGGCATCACCATCCCCGTGCTGGTTGTTTACTTAAGTATGGGCAGCTAATATTTACGGAGGGACATTCATAAGCTAATTTTAACACAAAAAAATCATCTTTAAATGTTACTTGTTGCATTACGCTCCTGTATATAAGGAAAAAATGAAGCATTTTTCTTTCTCCATGTTTTCTTTGCTACTCCTAATTATCTTTGTAACCTTATAATCATCACGTAATGAGAGGAAGAATATAGAATAAATAACAGAAGTATATATGAAATGTTTGCATGAGACCTGGTCACAGATCGGGCCGCGGGGCGTTGACCCCGGAACCCTTTCCAGGTATGGCGTAATTAGATGTTGATGATTTGTGAGTTTTGGTTATTTTGGATGGCTGTAGGTAATCAGTTGAGAGCTGCTCACATTGTACATATTGTCTTGTCTGGGTAAAATATACCTATATGGGATGAAATCTGAATATATCTCATTCTACAGGCGCTGAGTGAGCCATAAAGGTTTAGTAATAACCAGGGAATATAATATTAATGTCATAGGTGATTGTCGAAGCTGCCAAGGTCCACCCAAGGGTGAATTATACTATTTGGGTTGTAATGTACCTACTTCATGGTGGTGTGTTCAGTCATAGGATGGATGGCACTGCCCAGTACTATCTTTAAGGCATCATTCTGTCTCACAGGTTGGGTGGCGACGCCCAAGAAATTCACCTGTCGGGACAAATATTAAAATCTAAATCTTGTTGACGTGTAGAATGTCTCCACCATTCACCAGTATTTGTAGAGCTTTAGGTGTTTTACTAACAAGGAAGGAATACAATCAATGCCGAGCACAGTTTTCATAGTTCCTAGACGCATTTTGTTTAAAGTTTTTGATTGTGGCGATGGTGGTGTGTTGTGATAGTGGTGGCTGCTGGCCAGAGCTGATAGTGTGGTGGCTGCTGGCCAGAGCTGACAGTGTGGTGGCTGCTGGCCAGAGCTGACAGTGTGGTGGCTGCTGGCCAGAGCTGACAGTGTGGTGGCTGCTGGCCAGAGCTGACAGTGTGGTGGCTGCTGGCCAGAGCTGACAGTGTGGAGGCTGCTGGCCAGAGCTGACAGTGTGGAGGCTGCTGGCTAGAGCTGACAGTGTGGTGGCTGCTGGCCAGAGCTGACAGTGTGGTGGCTGCTGGCCAGAGCTGACAGTGTGGTGGCTGCTGGCCAGAGCTGACAGTGTGGTGGCTGCTGGCCAGAGCTGACAGTGTGGTGGCTGCTGGCCAGAGCTGACAATGTGGTGGCTGCTGGCCAGAGCTGACAGTGTGGTGGCTGCGGACCACAGCTGACAGTGTGGTGGCTGGGCAAAGCTGACAGTGTGGTGGCTGCTGGCCAGAGCTGACAGTGTGGTGGCTGCTGGCCAGAGCTGATAGTGTGGTGGCTGCTGGCCAGAGCTGATAGTGTGGTGGAAGTGATTGCAGTGTGGTGGCAGCAGCTGATGGGTGGCCAACCTTGCCTTCGTTGTACAAGTTTCTCTCCTTCACTGGTTTATCACGTCTTCTATTTCCTGGTCTCGTGAAATTTAGAATTTTGTGGGAGTCATACATTTGTCTTGGCAGATATTGCACTGGGGTAAACAATGCCTAGCTTGGCCCCAAGCCTCGGGATAATAAATGAGATCAACCCTGCAGCCAGCCTTGGGTAACAAAGACCAAAAGGCATGCAAATGCTTGGACCACCTGGTAATGGTTCCAAGGATCATAGCCTGGTCAGTCAGGCTGTTGGTGCTGGCGGCACGCAGTCCCAAGTACTAGCCACGGTAGTTAAGCAGATCAAGAACATTTATATATTTATTTTTTTGAGGGATTAAAGTGTGATATGTTGTATATATCAAAGAAACAATAATTTGAAACCCCACATAATCATTTTATTGTATCTACAGGCATATCTTTCTTTTTGTCAACGTTTGGCATATATTTCCTTATTTGTTGTATTAGCTAGAGCATATTTTCCTGTGCCTGTATCTTATTTTTATATATCTTAATATAAATATATCTCTTTATATAAATATTCTTAATATAAATATTTTTTTACGAGTATTTCCTGGTATGTGTTGGTATCTGCTGACCTTGTTTCCAGATCGTGTCTCGAGGGACAATTCTTTTTTAAACTTGACTCGTTCGAACATTTTCTCGTTGTTTGCAGCTGTGGTGTTTTACAACTGCCTCAAATATTGGCGTGTGCTGTTGCTTGTTTGCAGCTGGCGTTCTCGCGTGTACAAACAGCATGAAACACACCTGGCGGAGTTAGCATTTGTCTGATAAAAGGAAAGGAAAATTGCTCAAAGCTTTGAAGTTTTGTTGGAGGAGTGAAGCGGCCGTCCAGCTGCAGCTACAAGGATTTTCAAAATCAATTTTTTCATTTGGGCGGAACATTGCTAGGAATTGTTGTCGTTGAAGAGACAGACACACACAGACACAGGCAGGCACAGGCACAGACACAGGCAGGCACAGATGCAGACACAGGCAGACACAGACAAGGGTCAGTCCTGGGACCGGTACTGTTTTTGGATATATGAATGACATAACGGAAGGGATAGACTCAGATGATGTGAAGTTAATGAGAAGAATTAAATCAGTCGAGGATCAGGCAGGACTACAAGAGACCTGGACAGGCTACAAGCCTGGTCCAGTAACTGGCTCCTTGAATTTAACCTCGCCAAATGTAAAGTCATGAAGATCGGGGAAGGGCAAAGAAGACCGCAGACAGAGTATAGTCTAGGTGGCCAAAGACTGCAAACCTCACTCAAGGAAAAAGATCTTGGGGTGAGTATAATACCGAGCACATCTCCTGAGGCACACATCAATCAGATAACTGCTGCAGCATACGGGCGGCTGGCAAACCTAAGAATAGCGTTCCAATACCTCACTAAGGAATCGTTCAAGACTCTGTACACCATATACGTCAGGCCCATACTGGAGTATGCATCACCAGTTTGGAACCCACACCTGGTCAAGCACGTCAAGAAACTAGAGAACGTGCAAAGGTTTGCAACAAGACTAGTCCCAGAGCTAAGGGGATTGTCCTACGAAGAAAGGTTAAGGGAAATCGGCCTGACGACACTAGAGAACAGGAGGGTTAGGGGAGACATGATAACGACATATAAAATACTGCGAGGAATAGATAAGGTGGACAGAGACAAGATGTTCCAGAGAGGGGACACAGAAACAAGGGGTCACAATTGGAAGTTGAAGACTCCTATGAGTCAAAGAGATGTTAGGAAGTATTTCTTCAGTCGTAGAGTTGTCAGGAAGTGGAATAGCCTAGAAAGTGACGTAGTGGAGGCAGGAACCATACATAGTTTTAAGACGAGGTTTGATAAAGCTCATGGAGCAGGGAGAGAGAGGACCTAGTAGCAATCAGTGAAGGGGGGGGGCAGGAGCTATGACTCGACCCCTGCAACCACAAATAGGTGAGTACAGGCAGGCACAGACGCAGGCAGACACAGACAGGCACAGCCAAGACAGGCACAGACAGATAGACAGCAGCACAGACAGGCAGAGACACAGGCAGGCACAGACACAGACAGGCACATACACAGACAGGCACAGACACAGACAGGCATATATGCACAGGCAGGCACAGACACAGGCAGGCACAGACACAGGCAGGCACAGACACAGGCAGACACAGGCAGGCACAGACACAGACAGGCACAGACACAGGCAGGCACAGATTCAGGCAGACACAGACACAGGCAGGCACAGACACAGGCAGACACAGACACAGGCAGACACAGACACAGGCAGACACAGACACAGGCAGGCACAGGCACAGACACAGACAGGCACAGACACAGGCAGGCACAGACACAGGCAGACACAGGCAGGCACAGACACAGGCAGGCACAGACACAGGCAGGCACAGACACAGGCAGGCACAGACACAGGCAGACACAGACAGCACACACATACACAGAGCAGACACAGACACAGGCAGGCACAGACAGGCAGGCCCGGGATGCTAGTGTTATATCACCCGGCCAGAAGCAGTCATTGTTTACCTTTAATCTCACCTTGCCTCATTATTTTCAAGGAAGTGAGAGTTTTAAAGATATAGTTTTAACGAATTACATTATTCTGAATTGAATTATATATATATATATATATATATATATATATATATATATATATATATATATATATATATATATATATATATATATATATATATATATATATATATATATATATATATATATATAAAGTTATAAAGTTGGCTATAGTGTAGGACAACTTGGTTATCTGTTGTTAGCTCTGGGGTCATCGTCCCCCATTCCTGGTTCAAGAGTCTCCTGGTTGATGACCCGATCAATCAAGTTGTTGGTGCTAGCTGCACAAACTGACTTGATGACCAAAGAGAACTATTGCTGTACCTCAGTGTGCTGGTGACAAAGATAGCTAGTGGGGAATTAATTTTTATTTTTTCCGAACTTTCAGGTGAGGCTGAATTGATTAGTGGAGTTGAAGCCGAGGGAAGGACCAACTGGAGGTGAGTGGCAGGCAGGTGGAGGCATCGTAAAGGTATGAAGAACCTAGACAGGAGACGTGACAGAACCTAGACACGAGGTATGACGGAACCTAGACTGAGGAGGCGTGACAAAGCTCTTACAAATGGTAAATGACAAAAGTGATTACTAGAGAGTTTCGGTAGAGGTGTGATTGAGAGGTCGAGAGAGTCTCACTTGTGTGCAGTTATAAGTCAAGTTAATTGTGCAGTGGTTAATACTGACTGCGTGTGTACTCAGCTAAGTTAGTACCACACAAACCGGACTCAAGGCCCGACTGTGACACTAGGAAAAAAAACTGTCACAAATATATCACGGGTATGTATACCCCCTCTCCTTCACCCCCTCCCAAACACACACCCTTCCTCCATCCCCTCCCTCCCTCCCGCCCCGAAAGGGGAGTGGTTGGTCGAGTTATGCTGCCAGACGTAACGCGCCTCTCACCGTTCATTTTACATAGTTTTATTATGCGATTCCTGCGATTTTGACTTAAATAGCAACGCTTTTCTTGCCGAATAAGGCAAGCGAAAATTTGTGTATGCAGTAATTTCGCAAAAATAATTCTGAACCTGGGGAAAAAATATATTTATTTGTGTTTGTTTATTATTAAATTATTGTAAACTTATCTAAAACATATTTAGTTGGATTAGGTTAAATTAAGTTGTGCTTGTTATAATAAGGTTAGGTAAGTTTTTTAAGGTTCAGGGATGAATAGAGTCATCGTACATCTGCCAGCCGGGATGGACACCTCACTGCTGCCAGTGTAACGTGACTTACCTACGTTGTGGTGCATGTTGAGTGATCAGTTTCGGCCCTGAATCACTGGAAGCAGGGGGTCACAAACCCTGCTCCGGAGTGATTAGCATACATACAGCTCTTAGCATTTAGAAGGAAAGCAATCTTGGTGGGTGAAGATAGATAACCTTGGTAGGGTGGTGGCATGCAGTAGGTGAGGCCCAATAGGACTATTCAACTGATAGTAATTTTAAGCACACAAAGTAAGTTACAGGAAACCAAGGGATTGGGTACATATGCAGTACATACGTGGGTACATAGGACATAAGGATACATAAGGACTCACGTGGGTACATAGCACAAGGGTGATAATTCACACAGCCCTTGACCGTTAGGTCTCCCCACCCCCATACCTCCTTCGCTCTCTCATCCCCTCCCTTCCTCTACTCCCATTCTCCTCCTCTGCCTCTTCCCTCCTCCACTCTCCCCTCTCCTCCCTGCTTTCCTCTCCCCCACCTCTCACACTCTCCCCTCTCCCTTTCTCTCTTCCTCTCCCTCCCTTTCTTCCTCTCTCCTCCCCATTCTCTTCTCTCTCCTCCCCCTTACAACTAACCCCACCAACCCACACCCTCCCTACACTCCTCTCTCTACATCTACTCCCTCTTCTCCTCTTCCTTTTCTCTTCCTCTCACAGCCCTCCCCCCCCACTCCCCATTCTTCCTCTCTTTCCTTCCTCCTTCCACCCCTTTCCTCTAGCCCCTTCCCACTCCCCACCCCTCCATCACTCTCCCTTGCCCCCTGCCTCACTTCCTCATCCCTCTTCCTTACAACTACCTCCACCCACCCACTCTCCCTTGCCCTCCTCCCTCTCCTCTCCCCTTACAACTCCCCCACCCACTCACACCCTACTCTCTCTCTCCCCTCTCCTCTCCCCTCTATCTTCTCTCTTCCTCTCTCTGTCCCCCCATTACCCACTTTTTTCCTTCCTCCCTTTCACCCCTTTTCCATCTAGCCCCTTCCCACTTTCTCCACCCTTCCATCACTCTCCCTGGCCCCCTACCTCTCCCTCTTCCCCTTACAAAACCCACTTGCACACCCTTACTCTCTCTCCATCTCTTTCTCTCCCTTCTCTCTTTTGCTCCATCCCTCTCCTTTTTCTCCCTCTCTCCCTCCCCTTTTCCCTCTTTTCTGTTCCTTCTTCCCTTCCACCCTTTTCTCTAGCCTTCCTCTAGCCCCTTCCCCTCTTTCTCCACCCTTCCAACCTCTCCTGTCCCTCTCCCCATCTCTCTCCACCTTAAACCCTACACTTCCCCAAACACACACAACTACAGCAAACAATGGGGTCTGAGAGGGGAACTCGAAGAACCAGGGGATCAGAGGAGAATGGCTCTGGTAGGGAAGAATGGATGGAAGAGCAATGCAAAAGGAGGGAACAAGAGTAGGAGAGTAAACTAGGTGAGGTATCTGCAAGAATGGAGAAAAGATGGAGGCAGAGCTTTGTGTGAAATTGGAAGGGATGTTGGAGGAGAAGAAGAAATTGGAGTCGCAAGTCGAAGCTGCAGTAGCCAGGATAGGGGCCCTAGAATGTGAGGTAAATAGGCTGAAGCAAGTTACAGGGGTATGGACCAGAGGGAACATAGCATCTGAAGCTGGCACACCCTTACCAAACAAGGAACCCAACCAGAAGGAAGGAGACATAAACTACGCAAAGGCCCTATCAGTCCATCAAGCAAGGTCGAGGAATGAAGGGGAAGAGCAGCTGGGGCGGGGTGGTGGTGGGAGGGGGTTGAACGTGGAGAGGGGATAGGTCACATGCAGAGGCACGGCCAGGCCACCAAGAGCTACAGGAAAACATTGGGGAGATATAGAGAAAGGCAATGGGAGGCAGAGAGGGAGAAGTCAGTGTTTATTCACAGACTTCAGGAGAGCGAGTTAAGGACACACAATGAAAGATGGCAGGAGGAAAGATAGGAGATTGAAAAGATCATCAGAGAAGTAGGTGAAGAGGACATGTCAGAGATAGTAAATTTTCAGAGAATAGGGGGTATGTGAAGGGAGAAAACGGCTGGTCAAGCTGATTTTCAAGACGGAATCAGTGTGAATCAGGATCCTGCAAGAGAAACCACGGCTGAAGGAATCGTCAGCATAAAAGAGGGTGTTCCTAGACCGGGACAGGACAAAGACAGAACAACAGCAGCTCAGGGAGTGGAGGCAGAAGCAAAAGGAGCTAGGAAGAGAGACACGGACAGAATCAGCAGAGATCAACCAGAGCAGGGCAGAGAAACATGCACATGCACACACAGACCCATTCCCAGAACCCCAAAACCAAACACGCTATCCCAACACAGACAACAATCCACACTTACATCCCTCACCCCACACTATGCTGTAGAATCCTACAGTACACTGCCAAGTCTCCCACCCTCACATACTCCCCAAAACACAGTGTTGGAGAGGAAACTGAGGGTATGGTACACCAACGCTGACGGAATAGCAAATAAGTGGGAGGAGAGGCACGAAAGAGTCAAAGAGGCATCACGGGACATCATAGCTCTCACAGAAACCAAGCTCACAGGATGATAACAGATACCATCTTTCCAACGGGATATCAGATCCTGAGGAAAGACAGAGGGAACAGAGGGGTGGGAGGAGTGGCACTACTGATCAAAAACCGATGTGATTTTGAGGAGCTGGAGAAAGGAGACAGAGGAGAAGCAAGAGGAACATAGTAGGAACGCTTCAGTCGGAGGTCCAAGGTGGTAATTGCAGTGATGTATAACCCACCACAGAACAGCAAGAGGCCAAGGCAAGAGTATGATAAGAGTAATAGAGCGATCATTGACACACTGGCTGAAGTGGCCAGAAGGCTCATGCGAGCAGGGTGAAGTTACTGATCTTGTGTGACTTCAACCACAAGGAAATCGATTGGGAGAACTTGAGCCACATGGGGGCCAAGAAACGTGGAGGGCTAAGATGATGGAGGTGGTACTGGAAAACGTCATGTACCAACATGCAAGGGACACTACCAGAGAGAGAGGAGAGGAACCAGCGAGACTGGACCTATATTCACCTTGAGTAGTGCAGATATTGAGGACATCACATATAAAGACCCCTTGGGGCCAGTGATCATGTGGTTTTAAGTTACTTCGAATACAAGTAGAGTTACAAGTTGAGGGGAAGGCAGGAAGGGCTGGACGAATGAAGCCAATCTACAAGAAAGGGACTACGTGGCATGAAGAACTTCCTGAACGGGTTCAGTGGACAGAGAATGGCAGGGAAGTCAGTAAACGAGATAATGGAATATGTGACAACAATATGCAAGGAAGCTGAGGAGAGGTTTGTACCCAAGGGTAACAGGAATAATGAAAAAGCCAGGATGAACCAGTGGTTCACCCAAAGGTGCAGGGAGGCCAAAACCAAGTGTGCTAGGGAATGGAAGAAGTATAGAAAGCAAAGGACCCAGGAGAATAAGGAGAGCAGTCGTAGAGCCTGAAATGAATATGCACAGGAAAGAAGGGAGGCCCAATGACAATATGAAAATGACAGCAGTGAAAGCCAAATCTGACCCAAAGCTGTTGTACAGCCACATCATGAGGAAAACAACAGTCAAGGACCAGGTGATCAGGCTAAGGAAGGAAGGAGGAGAGATCACAAGAAATGACTTCAAAGTATATGAGGAACATGAGAGTCAAAGAGGTGTTCACAGAGGAGACAGAAGGAACTCCAGAAAGACGGAGAGGTGGGGTACACCACCAAGTGCTGGACACAATACATGTAACCAAGAAAGAAGTGAAGAGGCTGCTGAGTGAGCTAGATACCTCAAAGGCGATGGGGCCGGACAACATCTCTCCATGGGTCCTGAGAGAGGGAGCAGAGGCGCTATGTGTACCACTAACAACAATATTCAACACATCTATCGAAACAGGGAGACTACCTGAGGTATAGAAGACAGCAAATGTAGTCCCAATTTTTAAAAAAAATAGACACATGAAGCACTAAACTACAGACCAGTGTCACTGACATGTATAGTATGCAAGGTCATGGAGAATATTATCAGGAGAAGAGTGGTGGAGCACCTAGAAAGGAATGAGCTTATCAACGACAGCCAACACGGTTTCAGGGACGGGAAATCCTGTGTCACATACCTACTGGAGTTCTATGACAGGGTGACAGCAGTAAGACAAGAGAGAGAGCGGTGGGTAGATTGCATTTTCTTGGACTGTAGTGCAAAACCTGGAGAACCAGGCAGGGATAACAGGGAAGGCACTCCAATGGATCAGGGAATACCTGTCAAGAAGACAGCAGCGAGTCATGGTACGTAGTGAGGTGTCAGAGTGGGCCCCGGTGACGAGTGGGGTTCCACAGGGGTCAGTCCAGGACCGGTGCTGTTTCTGGTATTTGTGAACGACATGGCGGAAGGAATAGACTCCGAAGTGTCCCTGTTTGCAGATGATGTGAAGCTGATGAGAAGAATTCAATCGGACGAGGACCAGCAGAACTACAAAGTGATCTGGACAGGCTGCAAGCCTGGTCCAGCAATTGGCTCCTGGAGTTTAACCCCACCAAGTGCAAAGTCATAAAGCTTGGGGAAGGGCAAAGAAGACCGCAAACGGAGTACAGTCTAGGGGACAGAGACTACAAACCTCATTCAAGGAAAAATATCTTGGGGTGAGTATAACACCGGGCACATCTCCTGAGGCGCACATCAAACAAATAACTGCTGCAGCATAGGGCGCCTAGCAAACCTAAGAACAGCATTCCGATATCTTAATAAGGAATCGTTCAGGACCCTGTACACTGTGTACGTTAGGCCCATATTGGAGTATGCAGCACCAGTTTGGAACCCGTACTAGCCAAGCACGTAAAGAAACTAGAGAAAGTGCAAAGGTTTGCAACAAGACTAGTCCCGGAGCTAAGGGTATGTCCTATGAGGAGAGGTTAAGGGAAATCGACCTGACGACACTGGAGACAGGAGAGATAGGGGAAACATGATAACGACATATAAAATACTGAGAGGAATTGACAAGGTGGACAGAGACAGAATGTTCCAGAGATGGGACACAGCAACAAGGGGACACAGTTGGAAGTTGAAGACTCAGATGAATCACAGGGATGTTAGGAAGTATTTCTTCAGTCACAGAGTGGTCGGGAAGTGGAATAGTTTGGGAAGTGATGTAGTGGAGGCAGGATCCATACATAGCTTTAAGAAGAGGTATGATAAAGCTCATGGGCAGGGAGAGTGACCCAGTAGCGGCCAGTGAAGAGGCGGGGCCAGGAGCTATGTTTCGACCCCTGCAACCACAACTAGGTGAGTACATACACACACAGGTTACAAGCTGGGTGTGGTGGTTGATGCTGTGTGGCAGTGGCAGTGTAATGTGTTCATGTGAATTTAAACAAACTTTGACTGGTAGTTGTATTTCAATTGTTCATTTAATTTCGTAATTAGTTGCCACATTTTAAGTTAAGGCTCAACTCACTTCTACAGCCAACACACACAACTTATTTACTGTTAGAGTTTGTATTGCAAATTCTGTCTTCATTTATTTATCAATTTAATAATCAGTGATACTATTTTTCTCATAGCTTCAGAGGGCCACTTTAAACTCTCCCCACCCCAATATATAATATAGATTTTTTTTCAACAAGTCGGCCGTCTCCCCGAGGCAGGTTAACCCAAAAAGAAAGAAAATACTTTTATCATTCAACACTTTCACCTCACTCATACATAATCAGTGTCTTTGCAGAGGCGCTCAGATACGACAGCTGAGAATAAGTCCCTCCCAACTATCACTATATATATATATATATATATATATATATATATATATATATATATATATATATATATATATATATATATATATGAGCTCATTTCTATTGACTGTTTTCATTTATTGTATATGAAATATAAACAAGGAACAAGTGTAATCCTTGCATGGTTGTTTTCATAAGGTTACACGGGACTGCACACACTGAAAACTGATTGCCTCATCAAGTGGGTTGTGATGGCTGTGTGAACTTGCAGGGTCGCTGGTACCAACAACCCGGTTGGTCAGTAGGGAAACCTGACCTCTGGCCGGCCTGCGAGGGTATAAGAATGTTATGAGAACTCGGTTATTTAGAATGTTATTAGAACTCTGTTATTTAGAATGTTTTCAAAACTCGGTTATTTGGAATATTATCAAAACTCGGTTATTTGGAATGTTATCAGAATTGTTATTTTGAGCACGTTATTGCGAGCGCCCTTCACTAACACTCCTGCCTAATGTTATTTACTTCAGTTTCAGCTTCCAACTTCGGCCGTCATATCCCGAGGTGATTGATATTAACCTTTGATATTAACGGTACACACTAACACTGTTGCTAATACAACCTTGTCGACTAAAAAAAAAAAATGACAGTATTATGGGTTTTCTCGAGTCTGGCGAGCTTGTGTGTCGACGTTGTTAAGAGAGAAATGCTAAAGAATAAGCTTTTATTGTATCAGGTTCTCTGCAGCTTCACAGCGATGCCTGGTTTTAATAAAAGCGTTCTATAGTGAGTCTCTGGTCTTCATTGTTCTCGGATGTACGCCATTTATAACCTGTGAAGCATTTGTTCCTAATATAGACGCATGTGGAACGTTCGTGTCATATAGACGCTTATGAAAAGTTTGTTCATAATATAAACGCATGTGGAACGTTCGTGTCATATAGACGCTTATGAAAAGTTTGTTCACACTTTAGACGTTCATGAAAAGTGTGTTCATAATATAGACGTTCATGAAAAGTGTGTGCATAATAACGTTTGTCATATAGATGTTCATAAAGACGTTTATGGAATATTTGTTTATATATACGCTCGTGAAACAACCTTCCTCTGTAGACTGGCGAACCCACAGGATGACAACATTCGCTCATGAAATTGCAATGTAATGGCACTTGGGAAGAGCAAATTGACTGTATTAGGATCCCCACATCGTTACTGGGATGCGATCATGGCAGGTAACGGGACGCGAAGAATACTAACGTCGGAGGATATCTCTTACAACTCTGTTGTGGATCAACTCGGTGGGCATGATGTATTGCCACTTGTGGTTCCGGCCTTCTGTGACGGTTCCTTCAACTGCTGCACTTCTCCTTAGGAGGCTCCTGTTTACAGGTCTCACTAATGTGCATTTGTTTTAGTTTTATCAAGGGTAAGGAGTAAACAAAGTGTCAAGGCTAAGGGACGAAACAACTCAAAATTAATTCTTCTTTCAATGTTTCGAGTCTATATTCTCTTGTGTTGTATTATTAATGGTATTCAGTACCGACAAGTTGAAGAATAAGATATTTGTTACACTAGAGTATCTGTAATTGTAGAAACGTTTCGCCTGGACAACAGATTTCTTAAGTCGAAGAAGCCTGTTGTTCAGGCGAAATGTTTTGGCAATAAAGATACCCAAAATGTTGCAAATATAAATTACTTTTCATTCTCTGTCGTGGGTTGAAAAAGCCATTAGTTAGCATAACGTCTTCATAAATAAAGATACCCAAGTGTTGAACGTCAGTCGTATTCATCATGTACCATTTACAATATACTTACCAGGTACTCAGAAAATCGTATGTTCAGCATCGTCCCTCCTGGTAAGAAGGGCAACGCTGGTTCCTGTTTTTCTGATGCAGGAAGCGTATGACAGAAAACGAGCTTTTGATATAAACTGAATAACTATGATTTTCACAGATGCAAAGTGAAGGAGCTTGGTTGTGTTAAACACTATGCATACCTTTGATGGGTTTTGAGAGTTTTCCTGTTCCCGCAGCCCGGTCCTGGGCCAGGCTTGTATTTATTGACAGACAAACATGTTTATGGCGACGTTCTGAACATTTCATTGGGCTACGTTTTGCTGGCTAGGAGGTTTATCGAACCGCAGAGCTCGTGGTAAGCGAAACGCAGCCCAGTAAAATATCCAGAACGTTGCATATGAGTCCATTTATAGAAATAGTTTGTCATTATGTTTATATCTGTCATAATTTAACTACTTTTCACCCTAGATAAAGCATTATCAGATTAATCTTTAGAGTGAAACTTACAAATAAAGGTTTGATCTGCACGTTGTGTACATGGACGAAAAGAAATGACATAAAACACACACGATGATTAAGAGACAAGTGTATTGTAATGGTGATTTTAGTCGATAAAGCCCACTGTGTGTGTGTGGGCGAAACATCAAGGAAGGATCGTATTATAATGCATTCGTGTGTATTTGTACACTACGGCTGCTGCTGCTAATGTAGCCTCGGTAGAAGAAGGGAATGAACGAATGAACTGTGTTGATAACTCTCTGGCTCCGTCTTGTTGTAAAGGTGAAAATCCATCTGCCCACATTTCCGGTTATTCATTTGGACACATTTTATGAATTTATAACGTCTTTTTTTTGTAAAAGCTTTATATGTTACAGCAGCGTTTTTGTTTTGCTTTATACTGTGTGGCAATGATGTGGTCTAGCCAGAGGGAGGAACACCGTACCCGATATATGTAGGACTCATGCAGTGCCTGGGTGAATGTGTTTGTGTTTGGCATTCTTACGAGTGATTTTACTGCCATCTGTATGGAGCACCAACAGCCTTAATGATCACCCTGTCAACCAGGATGGTTTGGTCTGGGACCGGGCCGCGGGGACGGTGCCCCCCGGGAAACGGCTGCAGGTGACCTACATGAGCGAGACGACAACAGTATTTTGAGGACTTTTTTTTTTTTTTTTTTTTTTTTTATTTAAAGCGCTAAACCTATTTGGGTTATTCAGCGCAATACTTTGTGGAGGTTTGATCCTCCGTCTGCTGGGCGCGAGACAGACACACCCCTAATTTGAGGACTTACACCTGGGAATGAGGAATCATAGTGGTAAAACCGTAGTCGAAACAATTCACAACTAAGCCAGAATTAGAGATGAATATTTAAACGACATTTCGGTCTGTCTTCAACAACCAAAACACGACCCCCCCTAACTCACAACTATCAACACACGACCACCGACACAGGACAACGCACGACCATCAACGCACAGCCATCAACACAACCACCAACACAGCGCACGACCACCAATACAGCCACCTTTTTTTCCCCGGTTTCAACAATTTCGGGTGATGCTGATGGGACAGAAGCCCGGGGGGGGGCCCCCAACCCTTGCAGGGGCACTTAAGTGCCTCGATTGATGTCGATTATGTCCCAGGAGGCCCAATTTGATCCTTCAGGGCCGCTCTTTTTTTTCCCTTTAGGAGCCGCTCTTTTTCCAAAAAACCTTTTATCCTCAAGGTCCCATTTGATCCCCAGGGGGAAGTCCTTTGATCCTCAGGGACTG
>WNWK01033278.1:0-21282 GCA_009830355.1 Cherax destructor | reverse complement strand
AAGATTGATTGGGAAAACCTGGAGCCCCATGGGGGTCCTGAATCATGGAGAGCCAAGATGATGGATGTGAGTACTGGAAAACCTCATGCATCAACATGTTAGAACACTACCAGAGAGAGAGGTGGGGATGATCAGCAAGACTCGACCTAGTATTCACCTTGAGTAGTTCGGACATCGAGGATATCACGTATGAAAGGCCCCTTGGAGCTAGTGATCATTTGGTTCTGTGTTTTGATTATATAGTTGAGCTACAAGTGGAGGGAGCAGGAATAGGAAGGGAGAAACGAAACTACAAAGGGGGACTACACAGGCATGAGGAACTTCCTACAAGACGTTCAGTGGGAGAGAGAATTGGCAGGAAAACCAGTAAAAGAAATGATGGAATATGTGACAACCAAATGCAAAGAGGCAGAGGAGAGGTTTGTCCCAAGGAAACAGAAGTAATGGGAAGACCAGAACGAGTCCTTGGTTCACCCAGAGGTGTAGGGAGGCAAAAAGTAAGTGTAATAGAGAATGGAAAAAGTACAGAAGACAAAGGACCCAGGAAAATAAAGAGATTAGCCGAAGAGCCAGAAACGAATATGCACAGGTAAGAAGGAGGCTCAGCGACAATATGAAAATGATATAGCATCAAAAGTCAAGTCTGACCCGAAGCTGCTGTATAGCCACATCAGGAGGAAAACAACAGTCAAGGACCAGGTAATCAGGCTGAGAAAGGAAGGTGGGGAGTTCACAATAAACGACCAAGAGGTATGTGAGGAGCTCAACATGAGATTTAAAGATATTTACACAGGAGACAGGAAGGACTCCAGGAATTCAGAATAGGGAGGTATACCAACAAGTGCTGGATGAAATACACACAACCGAGGAGGAGGTGAAGAAGCTGCTATGTGAACTCGATACCTCAAAAGCGGTGGGACCGGACAACATTTCTCCATGGGTCCTTAGAGAGGGCAGAGATGTTGTGTGTCCACTAACACAAATCTTCAACACATCCATTGAAACTGGGCAACTACCTGAGGCGTGGAAGATGGCAAATGTAGTCCCAATTTTTAAGAAAGGAGACAGACACGAGGCATTAAACTACAGACCTGTGTCACTGACGTGTATAGTATGCAAAGTCATGGAGAAGATCATCAGGAGGAGAATGGTGGAGCACCTAGAAAGACACAAGCTTATAAACGACAACCAGCATGGTTTCAGGAAGAAAATCCTGTGTCACAAACCTACTGCAGTTTTATGACAAGGTAACAGAAGTAGACACGAGAGAGGGGTGGATAGACTGCATTTTTGGACTGCAAGAAGGCGTTCGACACAGTTCCTCACAAGAGATTAATGCAAAAGCTAGAGGATCAGGCACACGTAACAGGAAAAGCACTGCAATGGATCAGAGAATATCTGACAGGAGGCAACAACGAGTCATGGTACGTGACGAGATGTCAGAGTGGGCACCTGTGACGAGTGGAGTTCCACAAGGGTCAGTCCTAGGACCTGTACTGTTTTTGGTATATGTGAATGACATAACGGAAGGGATAGACTCAGAAGTGTCCCTGTTTGCAGATGATGTGAAGTTAATGAGAAGAATCAAATCAGTCGAGGATCAGGCAGGAATACAAAGAGACCTGGACAGGCTGCAAGCCTGGTCCAGTAACTACTCCTTGAATTTAACCCTGCCAAATGTAAAGTCATGAATATCGGGGAAGGGCAAAGAAGACCGCAGACAGAGTATAGTCTAGGTGGCCAAAGACTGCAAACCTCACTCAAAGAAAAAGATCTTGGGGTGAGTATAATACCGAGCACATCTCCTGAGGCACACATCAATCAGATAACTGCTGCAGCATACGGGCGGCTGGCAAACCTAAGAATAGCGTTCCAATACCTCACCAAGGAATCATTCAAGACTCTGTATACCATATACGTCAGGCCCATACTGGAGTATGCAGCACCAGTTTGGAACCCACACCTGGTCAAGCACGTCAAGAAATTAGAGAAAGTGCAAAGGTTTGCAACAAGACTAGTCCCAGAGCTAAGGGGATTGTCCTACGAAGAAAGGTTAAGGGAAATCGGCCTGACGACACTAGAGGACAGGAGGGTTAGGGAGACATGATAACGACATATAAAATACTGCGAGGAATAGATAAGGTGGACAGAGACAAGATGTTCCAGAGAGGGACACAGAAACAAGGGGTCACAATTGGAAGTTGAAGACTCCTATGAGTCAAAGGGATGTTAGGAAGTACTTCTTCAGTCATAGAGTTGTCAGGAAGTGGAATAGCTTGGAAAGCGACATAGTGGAGGCAGGAACCATACATAGTTTTAAGACTAGGTTTGATAAAGCTCATGGAGCAGGGAGAGAGAGGACCTAGTAGCAATCAGTGAAGAGGCGGGGCCAGGAGCTATGACTCGACCCCTGCAACCACAAATAGGTGAGCAAATAGGTGAGTACATACACACACACACACACACACACACACACACGACACGCCCCGATGGCATGGTGGCTAGCGCTCTTGCTTCACGCACGGAGGGCCCGGGTTCAATTCCCGGCGGGGCCGAAACATTTCGAAGTGTTTCGTTACACACACACACACACACACACACATACAACAGGCCTAGTGTCTAATCGACATGTGCCTAGGACAAAATGGTAACTAACAGCCCCCGGTGGCCTAGTGGGTAAAGCTCTTGCTTCACGCACGGAGGGGCCGGGTTCAATTCCCGGTGGGGCAGTAACATTTCGAAGTGTTTCCTTACATACACATACACACACATATATACAACAGGCCTAGTGTCTAATTGACATGTGCCTAGGACAAAATGGTAACTAACACACACCTTGAGCGGAACAGGATAATAAACACCAGACAGCACGGATTCCGGGAAGGCAAATCCTGTGTAACAAACCTCCTAGAGTTCTATGATAAAGTAACAGAGGTAAGGCAGGAGAGAGAAGGGTGGGTTGATTGCATTTTCCTGGACTGCAGGAAGGCCTTCGACACAGTTCCTCACATGAGATTAGTAAAGAAGTTGGAAGAACAAGCAGGTATAACAGGAAGGGCACTGGAATGGATCAGGGAATACCTCAAAGGGAGGCAACAACGGGTCATGGTGCGTGGTGAGGTATCACAGTGGGCGCCTGTGACGAGCGGTGTACCGCAGGGGTCAGTCCTAGGACCAGTGTTATTCCTGGTATATGTAAATGACATGACGGACGGGATAGACTCAGAAGTGTCTCTATTCGCGGATGATGTGAAAATAATGAGGAGAATCACATCGGAAGAGGACCAGGCAGGGCTGCAAACAGACCTGGACAAGCTCGACATCTGGTCCAGCAGATGGCTTCTCGAATTCAATCCCTCCAAATGCAAAGTCATTAGGATTGGAGAAGGACAAAGAAGACCGCTGACAGAGTACAGGCTAGGTGGACAAGGGCTACAAACCTCGGCAAAGGAGAAAGACCTTGGAGTGAATATAACGCCAAGCACGTCTCCGGAGGCACACATCAACCAGATAACTGCGGCAGCATATGGGCGACTGGCAAACCTTAGATTAGCGTTCCGTTACCTTAACAAGGAATCGTTCAAGACACTGTATACCGTGTACGTCAGGCCCATACTAGAATATTCAGCACCAGTCTGGAACCCACACCTGGTCAAGCACGTAAGGAAACTGGAGAAAGTGCAAAGGTTTGCGACAAGGTTAGTTCCACAACTCAGGGGTCTGTCTTATGAAGAAAGATTGAGGGAAATAGGACTAACAACACTGGAGGAAAGAAGGGTCAGAGGAGACATGATAACGACATACAAAATACTGCGGGGAATTGACAAGGTAGATAGTGACAGGTTGTTTCAGAGAGGGAACACAGAAACAAGGGGACACAACTGGAAGCTGAAGACTCAGATGAGTCAAAGGGATGTCAGGAAACATTTCTTCAGCCACTGAGTAGTCAGGAAGTGGAATGGACTAGAGAAAGATATAGTGGAGGCAGGAACCATACATAGTTTTAAGACAAGGTATGATAAAGCTCATGGAGCAGGGAGAGCAGAGACCCAGTAGCAGACAGCGAAGAGGCGGGGCCAGGAGCTGAGTCTCGACCCCTGCAACCACAATTTGGTGAGTACAATTAGGTGAGTACACACACACACACACACACACATGCTGCAACCCCCTATGGGCACCCCACCCACACCCCCCTCAACCCACCAAGATCTCCCCAGGGACACAGTATTGGAAACAAGGTTGAAGGTTTGGTACACAAACGCGGATGGAATTACGAACAAGTATGAAGAGTGGAATGAAAGAATAGGTGAAGTGTCCCCAGACATCATAGCTGTCACAGAAACCAAACTAAAGGAGACAGTATCAGATGCAATCTTCCCACAGGGATATCAGATCCTGAGGAAAGATAGAAGGAGCCGGGGGGGAGGAGGGGTCGCACTGCTTGTAAGGAACCGTTGGAAATTTGAGGAAATGGAAGGAATGGAGGTGTGTAGAGAAAGGGACTACATAGTAGGTACCATCCAGTCTGGGGAACACAAGATAATCATTGCAGTGATGTATAACCCACCACAGAACTGCAGGAGGCCAGGTGAGGAATATGATGAGAACAACAGAGCGATGGTGGACACTCTGGCGGAGGTGGCAAGAAAAGCGCACATGAGCAGAGCGAAGCTACTGGTCATGGGCGATTTCAACCACAGGAGATCGACTGGGAGAACCAAGAACCACGTGGGGTCCAGAAACTTGAGAGCCAAGATGATGGATGCGGTACTGGAAAACCTGATGCACCAACATGTCAGGGACACGACCAGAGTGAGAGGAGAAGATGAACCAGCAAGACTGGACCTTGTATTCACCCTGAACAGCTCAGATATTGAAGACATAACACACGAGAGCCCCTGGGAGCCAGTGACCATATGGTGCTGAGCTTTGAGTACATTGTAGAGCTACAGGTGGAGAGGGAAAACGGTATCGAAAGAGACAAACCAGATTTTAAAGAGGAAACTACACAGGCATGAGGAATTTCCTGCAGGAGGT
The DNA here is from genome assembly GCA_009830355.1 of Cherax destructor. Lineage (NCBI taxonomy): Eukaryota > Metazoa > Arthropoda > Malacostraca > Decapoda > Parastacidae > Cherax > Cherax destructor. The sequence goes on along the minus strand of WNWK01033278.1, from coordinate 16,245 downwards.
TCAGTGGGAAAGGAAATGGATGGACAGACAATAAATGAAATGATGGAATACGTAGGGTCAAAGTGCAAGGAGGCAGAGGAACGGTTTATACCCAGAGGAAAAGATTAAACGGAAGGCCAGAAAGAGCCCTGGTTTACCCAAAGGTGCAGGAGGCAAAGACTCAGAGTGTCAGAGAATGGAAAAGGTACAGAAGGCAAAGAACCCAAGTAAACAAAGAGAGCAGTAGAAGAGCTAGAAACAGTATGCACAGGTACGGAGGGGCCCAGAAACAGTACGAAAACGACATAGCATCGAAAGTTAAGTCCGACCCGAAGCTCATGTACAGTCACATCAGAAGGAAAACAACAGTTAAAGACCAGGTGATAAGGCTGAAGAGAAGATGGGAACTCACAAGCAATGATCAAGAGGTATGTTAGGAGCTCAACTTGAGGTTTAAGGAAGTATTCACAGTGGAGAAAGGAAGGCAGCTGGGTAGACAGGATGGGGTGCGTCACCAACAAGGGATGTATCAAGTGCTAGAGGGCATACACACAACTGAGGAGGAGGTGAAGCAGTTACTCAGTGACCTTGATACCTCAAAGGCGATGGGTCCGGACAATATCTCCCGTGGGTTCTTCGGGAAGGAGCTGAGGTACTGAGTGTGCCACTTACCATAATATTCAACACATCCCTTGAAAATGGGCAGATACCTGAAGTATGGAAGAAGGCCAATGTAGTCCCCATCTTTAAAAAGGAGACAGAAAAGAGGCACTAAACTATAGACCGGTGTCACTTACATGTATAGTGTGCAAAGTCCTGGAAAAATCATCAGGAAAAGAATGGTGGAGCACCTCGAGCTGAACAGGATAATAAACACCAGACAGCACGGATTCGGGAAGGCAAATCCTGTGTAACAAACCTCCTAGAGTTCTATGATAAAGTAACAGAGGTACGGCAAGAGAGAGAAGGGTGGGTTGATTGCATTTTCCTGGACTGCAGGAAGGCCTTCGACACAGTTCCTCACATGAGATTAGTAAAGAAGTTGGAAGAACAAGCATGTATAACAGGAAGGGCATTGGAATGGATCAGGGAATACCTCACAGGGAGGCAACAACGGGTCATGGTGCGTGATGAGGTATCACAGTGGGCGCCTGTGACGAGCGGCGTACCGCAGGGGTCAGTCCTAGGACCAGTGTTATTCTTGGTATATGTAAACGACATGACGGATGGGATAGACTCAGAAGTGTCTCTGTTCGCAGATGATGTGAAATTAATGAGGAGAATCACATCGGAAGAGGACCAAGCAGGACTTCAAACAGACCTGGACAAGCTGACATCTGGTCTAGCAACTGGCTTCTCGAATTCAATCCCACCAAATGCAAAGTCATGAAGATCGGAGAAGGACAAAGAAGACCGCTGACAGAGTACAGGCTAGGTGGACAAGGGCTACAAACCTCGGCAAAAGGGGAAAGACCTTGGGGTGAGTATAACGCCAAGTACGTCTCCGGAGGCACACATCAACCAGATAACTGCGGCAGCATATGGGCGACTGGCAAACCTTAGATTAGCGTTCCGTTACCTTAACAAGGAATCGTTCAAGACACTGTATACCGTGTACGTCAGGCCCATACTAGAATATGCAGCACCAGTCTGGAACCCACACCTGATCAAGCACGTAAAGAAACTAGAGAAAGTGCAAAGGTTGCGACAAGGCTAGTTCCACAACTCAGGGTCTGTCCTATGAAGAAGGTTAGGGAAATAGGACTAACAACACTGGAGGAAAGAAGGTCAGAGGAGACATGATAACGACATACAAAATACTGCAGGGAATCGACAAGGTAGACAGGGACAGGATGTTCCAGAGAGAACACGGAAACAAGGGGACACAACTGGAAGCTGAAGACTCAGATGAGTCAAAGGGATGTTAGGAAGCATTTCTTCAGCACAGAGTAGTCAGGAAGTGGAATAGTCTAGAAAGATATAGTGAGGCAGGAACCATACATAGTTTTAAGACGAGGTATGATAAAGCTCATGGAGCAGGGAGAGCAGAGACCCAGTAGCGGACAGCGAAGAGGCAGGGCCAGGAGCTGAGTCTCGACCCCTGCAACCACAATTAGGTGAGTACAATTAGGTGAGTACACACACACACACATAAACAAACACATCAAGAGCAGGTCATGGGAGATGCCAGGGTTATTAACAAGCGGAGATTGTAATCACCTAACAACCAATCCGGCTTCAATTTGCAAGGAAGGAAGGAACTTCGCATTCCAACACTCAGCCACAATTTTGATAAATCGGAGCCAATACAGACATAAACATAGATTTCAGCTGATGAGATGTAGAGATATGTTTTTGTATTAATATATAGATATTGAGCTAAGTGAGGTGTGAATAAGATACTAAGAGATCATTCACTAGCTACTGTAACCAAAGTGACTCCTGTCCTAACAAAAGTAATCTTTAAATCTGCAATAGCTAATAAGCTTGTCAATGATGAAAGGACACTTTTAAAGCTGTCATGCTTACTGAAACATTGTACAGAAATTACAACAGAATTATAAAGTATTTTTCGAGTAAATAAAACAGTATGTGTTTGTCTACTGCCTCTTTATTATGAGAGAATTGTGACTGGCAGAATCAGTTCTTTGTTGTAAAAGACATGAATTATATCAACACATCAGACTTTCATAATGGACGGCTTAATTCTCAGAGAGTTATTGTTTTGGGTTAGGTCAGCTTTTGGTCACCTGTCCGAGGCCTTCCTCTGAACACCAGTCCACCATTTAAAAAAATAGTTTTTGTTTCTGTCTATTATTTATTAGTTTTATAGAGTAAGAAAAGGGATTCTGGGAGAAAATGAATTCCATTATGGAAGTGACTGTTGTGAAAGACATAACAGGAAGTTTGGAGCAACATGTGAACTTCTATGTAGTGTAGACACATAAGGTACAGTAAGGAACAAGCATTATACAGTAACATAGAAAATAGCACAGCAACGTACAAGAACAGTTCATTAATATATAAAAAACAGTACAATAATATGCCAAAGCAGATTAGTAATACATAAAACAGTACATAACACATATGAACAGTAGATTAATACTCAAGAAAAGTAGAGTAACATAGACAATATACTTGACAAACAATCATCTTCGGAAGGTTAACAAGTGACAACAACAACATTGTTGTGTCAGGCGACGAAATATCAGCCTTATTCCAGCACTCAATGTTTCACATAATGTAATAGATATTTTATATTGACAATACATAGTTTTGTGATATAAACAGATCACAGTGTGTCATGGCAGTGCTCTCAGATCTCAGAATCTGTGACGTCTCTTATATCACAGCTCCTTTATTGCAGCAGATTTGTTACAACAATCTATCACAGATAATGAGAGAGGCGTCAGTGTAGTTAGTGAAAATAATGGAAACAATATTAGAACTGTAACAGGTTTGAGGCTGGTAGATAGTAACGCTCCAGGAAGGTGCCTTGTTAGGCCAGAGAAGAATGAAACAAAAGCCTTCAATATATTTGTGGGACATCATCGTTGTCACTGTGAGACATCACTCTCTTTACTACAACTTTCATAGTTTGTTTGTCACACTCACTCTCTTCACTATCTTTTTTGTAAGATAACCTTCGTTATTATCTTTAAGGGACATAATCAGAGACTCAAGGTAACTCATTATTGTACGTTATGCCTTCACCTGTATTTTACATTTTTCTTTCACCTGTGGTTTTATAAAACACCTCAGGTGTTTTATAAACCATACTATTCACGTGAACTTTAAACCAGCACCTTAGACCTTCGGCTGTAGTTAATATCATATAATTAAGTTTTGATCTGAGAAACGGAAGAATTGTTCAACTTCTTGGATTCTGAGACCTTCATTATGAGGATCATTTACTTAAAAATTAATTTATGGAATAATGTTTATACTCAACACAGATTGAAAAATTGTGTTGTTTGAAAGTTTCTGTCAGCACTCAGTTCCAGGGGGAGTGTCAGCACTCAGTTCCAGGGAGAGTGTCCGCCCAGTTCAGGGAGAGTGTCAGCACTCAGTTCCAGGGAGAGTGTCAACCTCCCGTTCCCGGGGGAGTGTCAGCACTCAGTTCCAGGGAGAGTGTCGGGACTCGGGTTCCCGGGAGAGTGTCAGGGACTCAGTTCAGGGGGAGTGTCAGCACTCAGTTCCAAGGGGGTGTCAACTGTTCCAGGAGAGTGTCAGCACTCAGTTTCCCGTGAGGTGTCAGCACTCAGTTCCAGGGGGAATGTCAGCACTCAGTTCTATAGATGAGACCACCAGTATTGTTTATATAATATTAAGGGAACACTGGTGAAGTTCTTGGATGTGTTCACTCACCCGAGTGAACAACCCCTTTCCAGGCCATGCATCAAATTTGTGACACTGCAACATTTGCAACCTATATTCTGATAATAAACAAATTTTAAGACATATTTATTTGTGTTCATTTGTCAAGTTTATTTATTTTGGCGCCTTTAAGAAATACCCTCTGTGCCAGAATCAAATATAAGGGACACCTGGCCTGTAAAGGGTGTTCCTTTGTGTTTTAATTCATCATAGTGAAAATTAATGTTCTTCTTGTCTGTGTTTATTCATCTTTGTGAACATGAATTAACATTGTTCTTATATGTGTTCATAAACTATAGTGAACATTAATATTGTTCGTATGTGTGTTCATTAAATTAAGATAAACACATGCACAACATCTGTATATATTTCTACAGTCCATATTATGCACTAATGAAGTCACTGGACGTTGAAAACATTTACAATTAGAGATACCAAGATGTTCATGTCTCGGTATTAAGAAATACCGCACTGATATACAACATTATTGTTTATTTCAGAGTTCTTCGATTAAATCATTATATTTCTAGTTTATATTTACTTGAATTATCTCATAATTATTTAGACTTGAAATTATAGGAGGAGAATATGTAAGGTGATCTGCAGGTGAACATGCAAGGCACAATACAGGTGAAGGTGATCTGCAGGTGAACATGCAATGCCACAACACAGGTGAAGGTGCACAGGTGGCGTCCTGGACATTAAAGAACTCTAGAGAGTAAAATCAGTGTTCTAACTTTTCAATGACTTGTTTTCAATATTCTGTGGTAATGTTCGTCACTCAAATACACTCTCAGTACTCTCTCTGAACAATGTGTGATAATGTGTTTCTTCACTCACATACACTCTAGGATATAAATAATTTCAAATAAATGAGGATTAATGGGGAAAAATAGACTTTTACATTTGGGGGACGTTGAGAGCTGTGAACCCCAAACCTGGCATTTCCTCGAGAGGAACTTAACTCTTCAAATGTAGCCTCCCAAGGGCATTGCCCATATATGATATTAGAACAAATGTTTTAATATCCTCCTTATATATAGACAGATGTAATTACAGAGGGACACACAGAAATGTGCTGTGTGACCATCCACCCAGGTCAGTCTGGTACCAGCTAGTCCAGCCAGAGAAGAACTTCCCGTCGGTTACACCTGCCATGGAGAGGCCAATTATTTTTAAATTTTATTCATCTATTTATATGTCATAGTTTGTAATCTATTTAAAATTAATTTTATGCATGTTTATGTATATAACATCGTCGTCTTTGTATCTTCTATGTTAACATGTAACAGTTTGGTGTATGTATTTATGAATTGTTACTAGTGTTGTTATGCATAACTTTATTATAGTGATGAAATGTTCTTATAATAGTTGCCTTTACATGATGTATAAGAATCTCAATGATACAAATAATGTATGTTGTACCTTATTTGTATTGTTAGAGATAACAAATAATGAATTTAAACTTCTCAGAATTCAGTAGGAAACAACAATTACATATGGTGTGAATAGAGGTGCAGTGTGTATGTGAGGGAAGAACACATTATAACAGTGTTAATGAGTGTGAGTGTGTTTGTGATGAAGAACACACTATAACGAGTGTTGAGTGTGTGAGTGTGTTTGTGAGTGAAGAACACACATTATAACAGTGTTAATGAGTGTGTAGTGTGTTTGTGAGTATGTTTGTAGTGAAGAACACATTATAGCCGTGTTAATGAGTGCTGAGTGTGTGAGTGTAGAACACATTATAACAGTGTTAATGAGTGCTGAGTGTGTGTTGTGAGGGCAACTCCATGCAACACTCTTATATGATATTACAACACAAATGTAAGATATAATAACAGGAAGGATACAAGAATGTGTGTCTGACATGTTATTACATGTGATCATTGTATTATCCCTGTAAGCTTGGTCAACCAGAAGAGAGGAACCCCAGCCAGCCAGAAGAGAGGAACCTCCCAGCCAGCCAGAAGAGAGGAACCTCCCAGCCAGCCAGAAGAGGAACCTCCCAGCCAGCCACACCATCTGTTTCATCTGATCCTTTTATTTATGTATTATATTTGTCTAATTTCTTTTTGGTGATGCTTTGTATAACAGGAGTGATGTTCTGTCTCTGGTGTTACTATTATGGCAATGTGATCATTGTATGTGGTGTTACTAAGTATAGCTTAATCACTGTATCTCTGGTGTTACAATGTACAACAATGTGATCCTGTATCCTAGGTATTATATTAACATGTAATTTTTGTATCTCTGGCGTTACTATGAATAACAGCGTGGTCCTCTTAATTTTGTTACTATGTATAAAAAGTGTGATATTTGTTACTGTGCATAATAATGTGATCTTCATGTATCTTTGTTACTAAGTATAACAGAGATCACTACACCTCTGCGTGTAGTCATTGCGTCTCAGGTTCTTGTGTTAAAAAGGTCACATGTGTTCTGGTGTGTGCTGGTGTGTCAGCTCCAAACAAATTGTGATTTTCTCTCTGGTCTTCCAGTGAAAACAATGCTAGAAAAATGCGGTAACGAGCCGTAAAGTGCATTTACATTCATAAAATACTTCAGAAAATATCAGTACTCTTTGAGAAGAACAAAAAGAACATAGTGTTTAGTGTAGTGTAGCTCCAAGTTAAAGCAGTCATTGTACAGCTGGTGCTGGGGAACCTTCCCATGGCACCGTAAACAAGGATTGTTGGTGATGAAAGATGGTGTGGAAAATATTGGTATTTTCCGAAAGTTGTAATTGATAAACTTTCCAGCCAGGAATAGATATCTGTTTGCTGTGTTGCTGTTGAAGCCCAACACCAGTACTGAAAAAGAACCAACGAATTCACACGCATGCGAGATGCCTGGTGAAGTGGGCAGGGCTGGGTAGAGGGGAATAGGCAGAGAGTGAGCAGGGAGCCTGGGCCCAGTCAGGTGGTGAGATAGCCTGTCAGGTGAACTCCGTCCATAAATCGGATTTAATTACCTCCTTTCATGTGTGGAGGGAATATCCAGTGCCTTGGCGAATATAAGTGGGACAATCGGTCCAGGAGGTCCAGTAATAGGACCCAATAATTGTGAAATAAGGTGCTGCCGGCGAGTGACGCGGTCGCAGGCTATATTGAACTGGTGAAATAACCTCCCGGCAGGATAAAGTCGTAACCCTGATGCGAGGGAGTTTCGTCTTAGAAGAGACTGAAATATATTCGATGGTTTTGAAGGGTGAATATAGTAAAACCGAGTTGTAAATAATCAGGGGTTGATTGTACCGGGTGAGGCAAAGCGGGTCCCCATACCCCGACCGCCATTTTTGGAAGGGTTGAAATGAACTAACATATGCGTTTATCTTTTTCAAAATTCAAGTATCGAGACTGTGAATGTGTTATAAACTAGTGGGGCATTAAGCCGGGATAACAATATGAAAAGTTAAAATATAAACGGGGAAAAGGGGTTTTTTAAAAGGAGAGGATCTGTTTTTTCCCCCCGACCAACCACATGTTAACTAACGCTGGTCTCGTGGGCGAAAAAGGTCACGGAAATTAACCTTCCTTGACTGGGAGACAGCCACCATCCGATCGCCCCCAGATCGCAGGGGGCGTCAAAAGGGAACGACTTCATCTAAACAAAGTACCATACTGTCGTCTTTATTGTTGGCCAATGATTTTTTACGCACAGTAGATTTTTTAGCTAGGTCAACGAGCTACGATACACCAAAAATTGTGTTAATTAGGTGAGTGTTGGTATTTAATTTAACTGTTTCTCTACCTCTTCTCCTGATAGTTCAGTTGTTTAATAACCAATACAGTCCATTAAAATTTTAACCTAACATAATTATAATAAATTATCTTCTCAGATTTATTTATACTTGTCCAGAGTGCAGTGGGCTAACGAAAATTTTTGGGGAAGGGCCCCCCCCCTGGGTGGGGAGGGCGGGGTAAAGCCCCCACATCCCAAAAGGGGGGTTTCTGGGAAAAAAAATTTTAGGGAGTCGGTCATCTCCCTGGGAGTTGTTTATTGCTAGTGGCGGTGTCCCAGATGATTTTCCCCCCTCTCACAATTCCCCACAGATGGAATGTAAAAAAAAGGGGGAAGGTGGTAAATCAAGGGTTTAAAGGGGCGCAATATCCCAAACAAAAAAAACAAACTAATAAAGTATTGAAAACTACGTGAAAATATACGTGAGTAAAAAACACACACACACAGGGCCCCCACACACACACACACACACACACACACACACACACACACACAAAAAAAACACCCCTTTATACAGGTTTGCATTGTTTTTCCAGTCAGCTACTTCTCTGCAAAATTTAAGAAACACCAAAAAAAATATACCACTATAAAAAGGGGGCTCTTGCTTTGAAATTTAGTCAACATTTCTTAGTTTAAAAATTTGGGGGCTTTTTACCTTATAACTTTTATAGTGACCACAATCCTTTACGCTTCCTTCACTTAAAGAACAACTACCGGGAAAACTCAAAATTGGGGGGCCTTTTTCCCCAACCTCTGGTGATTCATTATGTGAAGAGAATGGAGAATGTGGGTTTCTGATGCCTTGTTTGTTTATAATGTACATGCCGTAGTGCATAGATCCTTATCTCTTCTTGTTTTTCAGTATTTGCGGTAGGAAAGAGTAGATGGGAAACCCCTTTTTTCCCCCAAAAAGGGGGAAAAACTGGTTGAGGTGGAGTGGGGGTATCAGGGTTTGTGTGTGTTTTGGGGGTAGTCAAACCCCCTCCATGAATGGAAAATATGCTACGTTTTTTTTGGTGTTTTGGGGGGGTACGCCTCACCCGTTTTTTGTTGGGATAGGGGGAAATTCTTACTGACTAAGAAATCGTAATGACAAGATTGCTTACGCGACGGGCTGGGTTTTTAAAACTCTCTGACCGCGGGTTTTGGCCCCCCCCGTGGTATGGTGAGTACTTTTTTTTTTTGATTTTTTTTTTTTCACTTATATTTTGGTGTGTGTTGCAACATACTGAGCATTTGTGTTATTTAAAAACGACACTTTCAGGGTTAATTATGTACAAAAAAATTACCATTGTGGGATGGGGTTTAAAGATATCGGGGCTTTTCCCCCCCCTGTGTTGTGATGGTGTATTTTCCTAACATAGTTGTTTTAAAAAAGCGTGATTTTGGGGGCGTTTTTGGGGGAAAAAAGATCCCTTTTTTGGGAGACGGCTTCACATGTCCCCTCTAATGTGTCAGTGTGTTAATATTGAATATTTGTAATTTTAAAAATCATGATTTTTGGCGGAAATTCTCCCATTTTAATGTTTGCCCCCTCTTCGGACCTTAGGCTGGGGTTTTTTTTTTTTTTAAATTGGGGGGGGGGTGGCTCCCCTGGGAGGGTGAACCTGTGGTCTAAAGGGGGGGGTTGGCCCCCCTAGCGGGGGGGCCCGGGGGGTGGGGTGTTTTCCCCCTGGGAGGGGAAGGGGGGGGGTTTAAGGGGCTAAAATTTTCCCGTGGCAAGGGGATGTTTTAAAATTTTTTTAATTTTAAAAAAAATTTTTGTTTAAATTTTTTCCAACCCCCCCAAAAAACCCCGGGGGAAACCCCCCCCCCAAAAACCCCCACACACACACAAAAAAACACAATCGGCCTGACGACACTGGAACCCGGAGGGATAGGGGGGGCATGATAAGACAAAAAAATACTGAGAGGAATTTATAAGGTGGAAAAGACAGAATGTTTCCCGAGAGGGAAAAAAAAAAGGGGCACAGCAACAAGGGGAAAAGTTGGAAGTTGAAGACTCAGATGAATCACAGGGATGTTAGTAAGTATTTCTTAAGTCACAGGGTGGTCAGGAAGTGGAATAGTTTGGGAAGCGATGTAGTGGAGGCAGGATCCATTCATAGCTTTAAGAATAGGTATGATAAAGCTCATGGAGCAGGGAGAGTGACCCAGTAGCATCCAGTGAAGAGGACGGAGCCAGGAGCTATGTTTCACGACCGCTGCAACCACAACTAGGTGAGTACACACACACACACACACACACACACACACACACACTCACACACAGCACACACACACACACACACACACACACTCACACACACGCACACACACACACATACACAATTGAAAGTTGAAGACTCAGATGAGTCAAAGAGATGTTAGGAAATATTTCTTCAGTCACAGAGTTGTCAGAAAGTGGAATAATCGGGAAAGTAGGGGAAGCAGTATATACATAGTTTTAAGAAGAGGTATTATAAAGTTCAGGGGCAGGAGAGTGACTTAGTAGCGACCAGTGAAGAGGCCGGCCAGGAGCTGTGGTTCACCTGAAACCACATTTAAAGTGAGTACAAGCAGGCAGCTCAACACAGTAGTGGTCGCAAACAAACTAAAATACTGCTACTATTAATAATAATAATATTTATACATATTTATAAATAATTATTATCAGCTTGCCCTCCCTGCAGGTGAAAAAAACATGCTCAGTGTTTCACATGGATCCCCCGGTGTTTTCCTTCCCTGTTTCTACTGTTCACCTTAGAAAGTAGTTATTGTTATCACTTTTTCACCAAGCAGTAAGTAGTTATTGTTATCACTTGTTCACCTAATAAATTTATTGTTATCACTTGTTCACCTATCAGTAAGTAGTTATTGTTATCACTTGTTCACCTAGCAGTAAGTATTATTGTTATCACTTGTTCCCCTAAGTAAGTAGTTATTTTATCACTTTTTCACCTTAAAGTAGTTATTGTTATCACTTGTTCACCTATCATGGTTTTTTTATCCTTGTTCCCCTATCAGAAAGTAGTTATTGTTTATTTTTCCCTATCGGGGAGTTATTGTTATCCTTTCCCCCTAGCAGAAAGTAGTTATTTTATCCTTTTCACCTATCAGTAAGTAGTTATTGTTATACTTGTTCACCTATCAGTAAGTAGTTATTTTATCACTTTTTCACCTATCAGTAAGTATTTTTGTTATCCTTGTTACCTATCAGTAAGTAGTTATTGTTATCACTTTTTCACCTATCAGTAAGTAGTTATTGTTATCATTGTTCACCTATCAGAAAGTTTATTGTTATCCTTGTTCACCTATCAGAAGTAGTTATTGTTATCACTTGTTCACCTATCAGTAAGTAGTTTTTTATCACTTGTTCACCTATCAGTAAGTAGTTATTTTATCACTTGTTCACCTAGCAGTAAGTAGTTATTGTTACCCTTGTTCACCTATCAGTAAGTAGTTATTGTTATCCTTGTTCACCTATCAGTAAGTAGTTAGTTATCACTTGTTACCTATCAGTAAGTAGTTATTGTTATCCTTGTTCCCTATCAGTAAGTAGTTATTGTTATCATTTGTTCACCTATCAGTAAGTAGTTATTGTTATCCTTGTTCACCTAGCAGTAAGTAGTTATTTTATACTTTTCACCTATCAGTAAGTAGTTATTATTATCACTTTTTCAACTATCAGTAAGTAGTTATTGTTATCACTTGTTCCCAAGCAGTAGTAGTTATTGTTACCCCTTGTTCACCTATCAGTAAGTATTTTTGTTATCACTTGTTCACCTATCAGTAAGTAGTTATTGTTATCACTTGTTCCCCTTAAAAGAGTTATTGTTATATTTGTTCACCTATCAGAAAGTAGTTATTGTTTTTACTTGTTCCCCTACAGTAAGTAGTTATTGTTATCCCTTTTTCACATAACAGTAACTAGTTATTGTTATCACTTGTTCACCTATCAGTAAGTAGTTTTTTTATCACTTGTTCACCTATCAGTAAGTAGTTATTGTTATTACTTGTTCCCCTAGCAGTAAGTAGTTATTGTTATCACTTGTTCACCTATCAGAAACTAGTTATTGTTATCTCTTTTCACCTAGAGTATGTATTTTTGTTATCACTTGTTCACCTAGCAGTAAGTAGTTATTGTTATCACTTGTTCACCTATCATCTAGTTATTGTTATCTCTTGTTCACCTAGCAGTATGTAGTTTTGTTATCACTTGTTCACCAACAGTAAGTAGTTATTGTTATCACTTGTTCTCATGGAGGGATCCGTCACTGGTGAAACATTGAACCGTAGTACTTTTTTCGTCTGTTTATGTTGTGATAAAGAGGAACTTTGTAAATATGTCAATATGGTCAGCTGGGTCTGTAATAGTTGTATATGTACTTGTAGAAATATGAAAGAAAAATAATTTTTTTTTTATTTTGTATTAACACATAGGCCGCTTCCCACCAATATACCCCCGAAAAGATACATACGAATTTTGCATTTTTTTAGTAGGTTTTTATGATATGAGTGAGCCTCTTTATAAAGTTATATTAATTAATCTTGTGAGTTTTTCTGTTTCCCCGAGACTGAAAATAACTAATGACTACATTTCTGATTCATATGATCTTGCTGGCAGGATTGTAATTAATTAGATATAAATAATATCAAAAACCACTTTTATTAAAAAAAAATAAGAATATTATTACTTTGGTATTGAACATCGATATTTTGCCTCCTGCTTCGGTCGGGGTGGATGCTGACACGGGTTGCCGCCTGGTGACACTCTTTCGCAATTGGCTAACTGCTTAAACTACTGTCATGGAGATGTTGTCCGACGTCGTTCTAACACAGTGTTTTTGACATGGTCACCGGCGTCATACATCCAGCCACGGCTGCTACGGTGCTCCTACGATTTTGCATGATGTGTACGGCTTGGATATTATGGATTTATACGGCGTAGCGCTAAACGGGATAACCGAGTCTTCGTCAAACTACTAACTGCGCAGTTTATGAACGCCTTGTTGAAAGTACCTCAGGAGGTACAAGGGAAGCGTTTGTGGGGAAATAGTTGATGGGGCGGGGGAGGCTTTCTGTTTTTTGCCCCGGGAGCCTGGGCTCCAAGTGAGATTTTGGGGATCCGGTTTTGGGTCATGGGTTTACCTCTGGAGGAGGTGTTAGGGGGGCATTATGGAGGACCCTTTCCAGTGTTGCCTGGGGAAGGCAGTGTCAAGAAAATTGAATTCTCGTAGGGTGAACAGGGGCGACGGCCTACTGCAGGTTTGGAGAGCGAAGGAAACTTTGAGACAGGGGTAATAATAGTGAATAGTATGGTTTATAGTAAGCTGGGGATGTATGCCATATTCCCTTTATTACAGGCTGACGTGGAGGTTCTGGAACGAATGGTTTTAAGTATGTGGGGCTGGTGGAAGGCTTTGGGGTGGGCAAAGTTGTGGCCAGTGTAAAATTGGGGTTTGGGATTAATTTGGTTAAAACGTGCTTTGTGCTTGTACCTCAAACGTTGTCTGGTGCGGGGGGTGGATTAGGCAGGTCGGGGGAAGAAGGAGTGGGGGTACTCCGGGAGATGGTGAATGGTGGGATGACAGGTCTCTGGTATATGGTAAGGACATATTAAGGAGTTTGATGGTGGTAAGACACCCGCAGGAATCTCGGTTGGTAGGCTAGGTATTTTGGGATCTCATCAGGTGATAGAATGCTTTCGATATACCCTATGTATGGGGGCTGAGATAGGGGGGGTTTAAAAGGGGGGCTGGGGTCTAGGGATCGGGAGTTCATTTTTAGGTTTTTACATGATGTTTAGCTAAAAGGCTTTTTAGTGAGCATGGGTTTGGGAGAGATGGTGCATGTGTGAGATGGGGGAAATTGGATACTACACTGCATGGGAAAATTTTTTTTGGAATCTTTGGGCCAATGGGGAGGGGGCCCGGAGGGGCTTGCAATGGGGGGGGGGCCCGTTTTTGAGGGCAATTTTTCTAGACCTCAGGGGACTTAATGCTCAGACGCGAAGGGGTCTCATGTATTATCTAGTAGATTTTGTATGGGTTCATGGAGACTTAGGGATTTGGGAGCAGGGAAAGGGGTCAAAGCTCTTTCTGCTTGCATCTATAGGACGAAATCGAAATCGTGTATGTAGGGGAGAGCAGGGGAAACTGTTTTCAATCAATCTACAGGGAGTTGGGATTGCGGATCTATTGGGGTAGAGTGAGTTGGAAGGGGGCTTGGACTGATACGTTTTGGGGTTGGGTGACAAACGTTGCTTATAAAAGGGGGTTTTTTTCATTTGTATGTATGCTGGTGTAGGGAAAGGGTGAGGGGGGTTTGCTTGGGGGGGGTTTTTTTGGGGTGAGTTTTGGGGTAGACATACGGGTGACTTGGCACTCTGTGGGGGTTGGGTTTGACGGACGACTTTCGGGGGGGTTATTTGTGGAGGCTGTATGTGTGGGTTTCTTTTTTTTTTTACCTTTAAATTCTATTTTTTTTTCGGCAAGGGCTTTGGTTTGGCTGGGGGGGTGAAAAAAGGGGAGGTTTCTTCAGTCACTACTGTACTGTACATGATAGTCTTAGGTTGGGTTGTAATGTCCGTAATATGGTAAAGGTATTCTTGTGGTGCGCTGGTTTACTCTTGCTATGTCAAAGTAAGTTTTTTTTGAGTTATAATCCCTACTATGTGACATTTGCTTTGGTTTGGTAGTTGCTTTTGTTTTGGAAGTGGGGTTTGTTGACTTAGTCTTGATGCAAATTCGGGGTTTATATTGGGACATTTCTCTCATGATATATATCTGTTCAGGTTTGCACTCGGATATCAGATTGGTGTATCAAAGTCTATAGGGTTTTTGGGGTAAATTGGAAAATTTATTATGTATTTTTGTGAATAAATATATAAACAAGGATTGATAAACCTTTATGTGTCGGGGTTTTTGTTAAATAAACTATTTAAAATAAAAAAAAAAAAAAATTTTGTGCTTCATTTATAAATTCTGTTTCATTTTATTCCATTTCTGTTATACGTTGTAAAGTTAATGTTGGTTTTGTGTTTAATTTTCTTGGCAGGGTAGTGTCTTGTGTACTGTGTTGGTATAATTATGTCCCTTAATGGAAATTCCCTTAAAACTCTCAACAAAAGTACGATTGTTGTTCCGATTTAATATGTTTAGTTAATTTTATTTCAGCATGTCATTGTACGACATGGGGTTAACTAAACATGGCATGTTTTCCTTTTCCTATGCATTTATTGTTCATGGTTAATATATTACCCCAGACTAACTAATAAGGGTTTGTTATGTTGTTAATTTTTTTTTCTATACGCTTATTTTGTTTTATAAAATTTTTTCGCCTGGCATGGCTCTGTATAATATATTTGATATATGTCTCTCCAAAAAAAAAAAAAAAAAAAAAAAATTCAAGAATTCACATTGGAATTTTATTTTTGCTATGTGTTCTATTATCATTTGAGAACGGGGTTTTTACGGTGGTAGTCCTGTACACCGCAGTGTATGAATATAATGGGTATTAGGTTTGGTTATTGTTGTTTATTTTCAGTATGTATACACCTGCATTCATAAATTTATTGTAGATAAGCCTGAGGCGATTGTATATATATTTATACTGGTATTTTATGTTTATGTATCATGAAGATGGGTAGGGATTTTATTAGGTGCTGTTAGTATGTTTATATTTTGTTAACACCTTCATTTTGGGATTTTGGCTATTATTTTGTATGTGAAATTTTTTAGTCCTCGGGGGTGTCTTTGCACATATTTGAAAATATGTTGTCTAATTTCATAGCATATTGTGAAAAAAAGTGTCATTTTGGAATTTTACGAGATACGTGTTGAGTTATGGTCAGCACTTGTAATTTGAAATATTCGTTTGAATTTTGTTATTGGATTTGTGTTATTATATGGTTTTTTCCTCTTAAATAAAATATATAAAAAAAAAAAAAATGTAACTCAATGGTCACTTGAGTTACATTATTAATCCTTCAAAAAACTCATCTTTCGTCAGAACTATAGTAACTCTCAATCCAGTAAAACACTACCTGCCTTTTACCTTATAGAACACACTGAGTTTTTTGGTTAAATAAGCCTAGACTAAAGCAAATTTGAATTGGCACCCAACAGCAGTGGGGGAAAAAGGCAGGCAGCCAGCCAGGCGAGA
>WNWK01033277.1:0-21283 GCA_009830355.1 Cherax destructor | reverse complement strand
AAATATATATCTGTGTCCAATGCTTGGGTTGAAAAAGCTCCTGGAGAGCGATAAAAAAAAATGTCCAAAAAAATTACATTATTTTGATTTTTCCTTTTACTTAACATATTGTCATAATTCTACCAATTTTTTATTCCCAAGTTACACAAAATTAAATTTTAGAATATTGACAAATTTGCCTGTTAAAAGCTAGACTTAATGGGTAGTATCCGGGCCCCAAGACGCATCAGCCAAACTACTGGTACAAAGTGATACAATGAAGAGTAAAGAAAATACACCATTTATACACATAACGGGCAGATGTGAACGTACACACAAATTTATTTTTTTCCCCGTTTTAAAAATTGGGAATTTTTATTTTTGAAGCCAAGCATCAAAGTTTTAAAGTTATTCCATTCCAAAAGCTGGGAAAGCTTTCCAATTTTGGGTCAACAGGGTAATACACGTATCAATTTTTTTGCGAATCTTGTTCTAGTTACCCACGTTGAACATATGAACTAGTTGATGAGGCCTTCTTGTTTATATGGAAAAGATGGAAGAAAAAAATAAACCATTAAATTTTTTTCGTTGATACCTAATTATGGTGAAGGAACCATTACCGATGATCCTAAGAGAAAACGATGCTGTTCCGTAAATGTGATAACCATGATGAGTTAATCATTAATAATCAAAGTCGAGTCAGCTTCTTAATGTTTGCTGTAGAGGTGCTCTTAGACAGGTTTTAGGGCCTTTCCCTGGCTCTAAACAGAATCATTTATGTTTAGTGGACATTAAGGCAACCTTTATCGGTCAAAATCTGGCTGGTTTGATTCTGATCTGTTTACATATTTTTTTCTAAATGGTTTTGATCAAGTTATGTAACAAACTACCACAGGATGAATCCTGGATGTTGCAGTTTACGAGCCTCTGAGGAGAGAGTGGGCAAATGTTCCAACATACTGGAAGATGAATGATCCTTCACTAAATCGGGATTCAAAGCTTGGCATACATCCCTGGGGTCCTGAAACCTGTGCTCAGAAACATTCGGCATGATGACCCCATGTTTATAAAGTAATAAATACATATAATACCAGTAAGTGAAGTGATGTAGCATCAGGCACAATGATCCCAGTTCAGAAAACGTATTAAACTTGATGACAATGTGATATTGGAAGACCTTGAGGCACGTTAGTTTCAACAAGTATTCGTATCAGTAGCAAACTGTCACAAAAAAAGTAGAGAAGCTACCAAAATATTCTTCAGAAAGTGAAGTTGTCGGACAAAGTTGCTACGTTTGCTGAGGATGATTCCAGTGATCTTTTGAACCAAGAATCAGAAGAAGACCCATTAGTGCCGATATATTTAAAACAAGCACTATATACATGTCTTGTTTGCTTCCTCACTGATAAAGTTCCATCATTATGTAGCAACAGACGATTAAAAATCAATAGTGAAGAAAACAGAACCAGTAAAGGGTAAAGAGATGCCCAAAAAGTGTCGTTTGTTGCCTTAATTTCCTGATCCTGATACAGTACCCGACTCTGAAAATAAACAAAAGATGGTAAGGAACTTTAACTATTATACACTGCGAGGGGCAGTGTATAATGACAATGTATAGTGGCAATGTTTCGATCATTATACGCGGAAAATTGGGGATATTTTCGCGTAATCTAATATAAATTATTTGTTATAAATTATGAGTGAATTAGTTTAGCTTAGGGAGGGTGTTTGTAAAATAGAAAACTCACTGTTAGTTATAGTTAAGCAAACCATCTATTTGTTATAATGTGTTTACTCTGGACAAATTATAGAGAGAGTTAGGGGAATATATGAAAATATTAATGTAATTGTTTAAGCCTGCAGTTTGACTGGATATTGTATGCCTTAAGATGGGTCATACAACCTGCGAAAAGTTTTTAATGTTTATTGAAGTTGTTATATAAGATCACTGAATATTATGCAGGTGAGTTAAAGAAAATTTGAACAGTCACTTACAAGTAAATTATAGTTAAGAATGGGTAAAGTTTAAATTGTAAATTTAAATATGTCCAGCTGATGAGCTGCCTTCCCCTATGTATAATACCTTCCACAAGTTATAGCACCTTCTACAAGTTAGCTATGGCACCTTCCACAAGTTATAGCACCTTCTACAAGTTAGCTATGGCACCTTCCACAAGTTATAGCACCTTCTACAAGTTAGTTATGGCACTTTCCACAAGTTATAGCACCTACAAGTTATGGCACCTTCCACAAGTTATAGCACCATCTACAAGTTAGTTATGGCACCTTCCACGTGTTGATGGAATTAATAACTTCACTAAAGTCACTTATAGGATCGCTTCCCATGTACATTTATTATAAATGTGCACCAAGTAGTTATAGTAGAGTATCTCATCAATTTTTTATTATTTAACAACTTGAGGGAAGCGTTATAACAGTGATATTTTAAAACTAATAATATTACTTCACAGAGGTCACTGATATTATTAGTTAACATTTCTGATAGTCTACGATTATAACTGTCATGTTTTTTTCGTAAATAACTCTTAAGTTCCATAAAAAAAAGTTAAATATAAACAGTTTATCTGTTATAACTCAATGTTTGAATTTGGGTATAGAAGGTTGGATCACTTGGAGGCAGCGGGAGAGAGTGGTGTCTGCGACCTAAGCCATAACAGTCTTAACAGCAAAGCTGGTTGAGTGTCAACCACAACCAGTCAGCTGTTAATCATTGTCTTACACTCAGAACTAGCTTATCAGAAATTATTCCCCTTACTATTTCTTATTTTCTTTATTTTTTTTTTGGGGGAGGGGTTGACTTCAAAGCCACAGAGCAACCGAGTTCGCGTTCTTAGTATTCTAAAAAATGGTAATACTGTTTTTTTTTTTTCTCATCCGTGCAGTTATGGATACTACAACTATTTTATGATTATTACTGCTACAACAATGACTACCACTACTACTGAAATTGCAACAACTATATCTAATTGTAGAAATCATCATCACCTTTTATAATATCACTTATGTCTCCCTCCTTCCAAAGTTTAATAATATCTGACTAGCAATAGATCACCCGCGCAAGTCTTCAGCTGAAGCCAAGAATCTGAACTAAAAGTTAAAAAGTTTCCATCTGTGATCTGCAGGAAATTAATCTCAAGTTTATAGGTAACAGCTGAATACTATCAAAAGTTTGAACGCGCGCGCGTGTGCGTGCGTGTGCGTGGTACTTACCTAATTGTGTTGCAAGGGGTAGAGTCATAGCTCCTGGCCCCGCCTCTTCACTGGTCACTAATAGGTCCCCTCACCTCTTCTTAAAGCTATGTGTGGATCCTGCCTCCACTACATCACTCTCCAAATCCTCCGCTTCCTGACAACTCTGACTGAAGAAGTACTTCCTAACATCTCTATGACTCATCTGAGTTTTCAACTTTAGTTGTGACCCGTGTTGCTTGTAACATCTCTGAAACATTCTGTCCCTATCCACCTTGTCAATTCCTTCAATATTTTATCATGTCCTCCCTGTCCCTCCTGTGCTCCATTGTGAGTTCCCTTAACCTCTCTCGAGGACAAACCCTCAGCTCCGGGACTAGGCTTGATGCAAACACGTGTTTGACTAGGTTTGGGTTCCATACTGGTACTGCATACTCCAATATGGGCCTGGGGCACACGGTGTACAGTGTCGTAAATGACTCCTTACTTAGCTGTCAAAATGCTATGCTCATGTTTGCCAGGCGCCCGTATGCTGCAGTACTTATTTGGTTGATGTGAGCCTCAGGAGATGTGCTCGGAATGATGCTCACCCTAAGATCCTTTTGCTTGAGTGAGTTTTGCAGCCTCTGACCTTTTAGGCTGTACTCCGTCTACGGTCTCCTTTGTCTTTCTCCAAGTTTTTTAACTTTGCACTTGTTGGGGTTAAACTAGAGGAGCCGTTTGTCGGACCAGGCTGGCAGCATGTCCAGATCCTCTTGTAGGCTTACCTGATCCCCGTCCGCTTGTATTTTCCTCATTAGTTTCACATCGTCTGCGAATACGGACACCTCTGACTATCTCTTCCGTCCTATCATTCGCATATACAAGAGCACCTGACCTAGGACTAACCCTTATGGAACCCCACTCGACACATGCTCCCACTCTGACACCTCGTCTCGTACCGACACAAGTTGTTTCCTTCCCGTCAGGTATTCTCTGATCCATTCCATTACATTCCCTTCTGTTCCTGCCTGCTCCTCTAGCTTTCCAACCAGTCTCTTGTCTGGTACTGTGAAGAGAGCCTTTTACAGTCCAAGAAGATGCAGTCTACCCATCCCTCTCTCATTTTGTCATAGAACCCCAATAGGATTGTGATGCAGGATTTTCCTTCCCCGAAGCCGTGCTGATTGTCATGTTTGAGACCATTCTTTCCTAGGTGTTCCACCATTCTTTTCCTGTGTTTGTGTAGGGGGTTTGCGCGCGCGAGTGTGTGTACTCACCTAGTTGTGGTTGCAGGGGTCGAGTCACAGCTCCTGGTCCCGCCTCTTCACTGGCCGCTACTGGGTCACTCTCCCTGCGCCATGAGCTTTATCATACCTCTTCTTAAAGCTATGTATGGAACCTGCCTCCACTACATCGCTTCCCAAACTATTCCACTTCCCGACCACTCTGTGACTGAAGAAATACTTCGTAACATCTGTGTGATTCATCTGAGTCTTCAACTTCCAAATGTGTCCCCTTGTTGCTGTGTCCCATCTCTGGAACATTCTGTCTTTATCCACCTTGTCAATTCCTCTCAGTATCTTATATGTCGTTATCATGTCCACCCTATCTCTCCTGTCCTCCAGTGTCGTCAGGTCGATTTCCCTTAACCTCTCCTCGTAGGACATACCCCTTAGCTCCGGGACTAGTCTTGTTGCAAACCTTTGCACTTTCTCTAGCTTATTTACGTGCTTGGCTAGGTGTGGGTTCCAAACTGGTGCTGCATACTCCAGTATGGGCCTAACGTACACAGTGTACAGGGTCCTGAACGATTCTTTATTAAGATGTCGGAATGCTGTTCTTAGGTTTGCTAGGCGCCCATATGTTGCAGCAGTTATTTGGTTGATGTGCGCCTCAGGAGATGTGCCTGGTGTTATACTCACCCTAAGATCTTTTTCCTTGATTGAGGTTTGTAGTCTCTGGCCCCCTAGACTGTACTCTGCCTGCGGTCTTCTTTGCCCTTCCCCAATCTTCATGACTTTGCACTTGGTGGGGTTGAACTTCAGGAGCCAATTGCTGGACCAGGCTTGCAGCCTGTCTAGATCCCTTTGTAGTTCTGCCTGATCCTCGTCCGATTGAATTCTTCATCAACTTCACATCATCTGCAAACAGGGACACTTCGGAGTCCATTCCTTCCGTCATGTCGTTCACAAATACCAGAAACAGCACCGGTCCTAGGACTGACCCCTGTGGAACTCTACTCGTCACCGGCGCCCACTCTGACACCTCGCCCTGTACCATGACTCGCTGCTGTCTTCCTGACAGGTATTTCCTGATCCATTGTAGTGCCTTCCCTGTTACCCCTGCCTGGTCCTCCAGCTACTGCACTAATCTCTTGTGTGGAACTGTGTCAAACGCCTTCTTACAGTCCAAGAATATGCAATCTACCCACCCCTCTCTTTCTTGTCTTACTGCTGTCACCCTGTCGTAGAACTCCAGTAGGTTTGTGACACAAGATTTCCCGTCCCTGAAACCGTGTTGGCCGTCGTTGATGAGATCATTCCTTTCTAGGTGCTCCACCACTCTTCTCCTGATTATCTTCTCCATGACCTTGCATACTATACATATCAGTGACACTGGTTAGTTTAGTGCTACGTTCCTGTCTCCTTTTTTAAAAATTGGAACTACATTTGCTGTCTTCCATACCTCAGGTAGTTGCCCTGTTTCGATAGATGTGTTGAAGATTGTTGTTAAGGGTACACACAGCTCCTCTGCTCCCTCTCTCAGGACCCATGGTGAGATGTTATCCGGCCCCATCGCCTTTGAGGTATCTAGCTCGCTTAGTAGCCTCTTCACTTCCTTCTCAGTTGTGTGTATTGTGTCCAGCACCTGATGGTGTTCCCTACCTTTCCTCCTTCCTGGAGGCCCTTTTATCTCCTCTGTGAACACCTCTTTGAATCTCAGGTTGAGCTCCTCACACACTTCGCGGTCATTTCTTGTGACCTCCCCTCCTTCCTTCCTCAGTCTGATCACCTGGTCCTTGATTGTTGTTCTCCTGATGTGGCTGTACAACAGCTTCGGGTCAGATTTGGCTTTCACCGCAATGTCATTCTGTGATGTAGTCAGGGTGCTGTGAGGTCTACCTAAGCAGCCACACCTGCCCTTCGTAAATAGCTGTCAGACACGCCTCTCGACTTAAGTCTCAGGTCTTTTGTCTTTTGGACTAGCGTCAGGTTTCGGAGTCAGGTCAAAGCACATGGTGCACTCCTCATTGGGGGGATGCTTGGAGGACCATATAAGGCCGAGGAAACAACTAGAGAGGGACATTCTGGCGGAGCTCTGGCCTGTGCGCGGAGCTCTGGGCTGGAGACATTCAGGCAGAGCTGCCGCCTGTGTGCAGAGCTCTGGGCATGACATTCTAGCAGAGCGGCTGCCGGTGTGCAGAGCTCTGTGAGGGAGAGCTGCTGGTGAGTCTCTGGAGGAGACTGTTGGAGACACTGGGCAGAGTACTGGCTTGGAGCAGTGCTCGTGCTGGGTAGGTCTTGTGACCTGTGGCTAGAAGTGTGACTGAGTTCCTGTGGTGAACTGTCCTCTGAACCATATTGTAATTTATATTTTGTTTCGTCAGTTAATTGTATTCCCTGTCTCCCTGCTAATGTGTACAATCCCCATTTATCTAGACCCAATAGTATTCTTCTGTTCCCAAATATATTATTGTACAAGGACTTAATTTAATAATAAACTGTGTTTGAGTGGAATAGTAATATTCACTGTCCCCGATATATTCTTATTATTCTTTATTCTTATACGTTACTTTATATTTTATTCAAGTACTGAGAGGGTGAGTAGTGTTAGGTGGTAATGAGAGGTGATGGTGTAGTCACCAGTGACCTCACATTACCTCCGCTCCTCACACGACACACCTCTCCTGCCTACTCACTCCCTCCCTTTACTCCCCTATTCCCCAATTATCCCTTAGATTCCTTTCCCCCTACATGACAATTCTCGTACTGTCTTTGGGCCTCCCTTCTTACCTGTGCATAATCATTTCTTGCTCTACGACTGCTCTCCTTATTCTCCTGGGTCCTTTTCGTTCTTTACCTCTTCCATTCCCTGGCACACTTGGTTTTGTCTTCCCTGCACCTTTGGGTGAACCATGGGCTCATCCTGGCTTTTTCGCTTCTCCTGTTACCTTTGGGTATAAACCTCTCCTCAGCTTCCTTGCAAATTGTTGTCATATATTCCATCATCTCGTCTACCGACTTCCCTGCCAGCTCTCTGTCCCACTGAACTCCATGCAGAAAGTTCTTCATGCCCACGTAGTCACTTTCCGTGTAGTTTGGCTTCATTCGTGCAGCCCTTCCTGCTTCCCCCTCCACTTGTAACTCTACTATGTATTCAAAATCTTAGAACCATATGATCACTGGCCCCAAGGGGGCTTTCATGTGTGATGTCCTCAATATCTGTGCTACTCAGGGTGAATACTAGGTCCAGTCTCGCTGGTTCGTCCCCTCCTCTCTCTCTGGTAGTGTCCCTTACGTGTTGGTACATGAGATTTTCCAGGACCACCTTCAGCATCTTAGACCTCCACGTTTCTTGGCCCCCATGTGGCTCTAAGTTCTCCCAATCGATTTCCTTATGGTTGAAGTCACCCATGATCAGTAGCTTCGCCCTGCTCACTCGAGCCCTTCTGGCCACTTCGGCCAGTGTGTCAATCATTGCTCTATTACTCTCATCATACACTTGCCTTGGCCTCCTGCTGTTCTGTGGTGGGTTATACATCACTGCAATTACCACCTTGGGACCTCCAGACTGTAGCGTTCCTACTATGTAATCCCCAGCTTCTCCTCTGTCTCCTCTCTCCAGCTCGTCAAAATCCCATTGGTTTTTGATCAGCAGTGCCACTCCTCCACCCCTTCTGTTCCCTCTGTCTTTCCTCAGGATCTGGTATCCCATTGGAAAGATGGCATCTGTTATCATACCTGTGAGCTTGGTTTCTGTGAGAGCTATTATGTCCAGTGATGCCTCTTTGACTCTTTCGTGCCACTCGTCCCACTTATTTGTTATTCCATCAGTTTCCTCTCTAACACTGTGTTTTGGGGGGTCTGTGGGGGTGGGGGACCTGGCGGTGTATGTGAGTGTGGGTTGTAGTTTGTGTTGGGATAGTGTGCTTGGTTGTTGGGTGTTGGGGATGGTTCTGTGTGTGGTTGCTCTTGTTGCTCTGCCCTGCTCTGGTTGTCCTCTACTGATTCTGTCCTTGTCTCTCCTCCCAGCTCCTTTCGTCTTTGTGCCCTCTCCCTCAGCTGCTGTCTTTCTGTTTTTGTTCTGTCTCGGTCTAGGAACTCCCTCTTGTAGCCTTCCGTTCCCTTCATTCGTGGTTTATCTTGGAGAATTCTGTCCCGCACTGTTTCTGTACTGAGAATCAGCTTGAGCAGTCGATTTCTCCCCTTCGAGTACCCCCCTATTCTCTGAAAAGTTACAATCTCGGACATGTCTTCTTCGCCTATTGCTTTGAGTATGTTCTCAATCTCCTTTCTTTCTGCCTGCCGTCTTTTCGTGTGTCCTTTCCTCTCTCTCTCCTTCAGCCCATGAATAAACACTGCCTTTGCTCTCTCCTCCACCCATTGCCTTTCCCTCTGCAGCTCAGGTTCCTGTCCGTACATGGCCATTTTCTCCTTTTTTTTCCTGTAGCTCTTGGTGACGTAATCGTTCCTCTGCATTTGCCCTATTCCCTTCTCCACCTCCTCCCAGCTGCCCTGCTTGGTAAGCAGATACGGCCAATGCGTAAGTTATATCTCCTTCCTCCCTGATGGGCCCCCTTGATGCTGTGTCTTTGCTGGTCACTGCCCCTGTAACCTGCTTCAGCCTGTTTACCTCATCTTCTTGGCCCCTTATCCTGGCTACTGCAACTTCAGCTTTTGACTCCCAATTCTTCTTCTACTCCTCCAACCTCTCTTCCATTTTCACAGAAAGCTCTCTCTCCATTTTTGCTGAGAGCTCTCCTAGGTTTCTCTCCCACTCTTGTTTCATCCTTTTGCACTGCTCTTCCATCCATTCCTCCCTACCAGAGCCATTCTCCTCTGGTCCCTGGGTCCTGCGAGTCCCTACCACCAGGGGTTGAGTCACAGCATCTAGCCCCTCCTCTTCACTGGTCGCTACTAGGTCCACTTTCCCTGTTCCATGAGCTTTATCATACCTCTTCTTAAAGCTATGTATGGTACCTGCCTCCACTACCTCACTTTCCAGATTATTCCACTTCCTGATAAGTCACATCCAGATAAGTCACATCCCTGTGACTTATCCGAGTCTCAACTTCCAATTGCGACCCCTTATTGCTGTGTCCCATCTCTGGAACATCCTGTCTCTGTCCCTCTTGTCGATTCCTCTCAGTATTTTGTTATCATGTCCCCCCTGTCCCTCCTATCCTCCAGTGTCGTCAGGTCGAGTTCCCTTAACCTCTCTTCGTAGGGCATGCCCCTTAGTTCTGGGACTAGTCTCGTTGTAAACCTTTGCACTTCCTCTAGTTTCATGACGTGCTTAGCAAGGTGTGGGCTCCAAACTGGTGTTGCATACTCCAATATGGGCTTTACGAACACGGTGTACAGGGTCCAGAACGACTCCTTACTGAGATGCCGGAATGCTATTCTTAGGTTCTTTAGTTGCCCAAATGGTGCAGCAGTTATTTAATTGATGTGTGCTTCAGGAGATGTGCTCGGAATTATACACACTCCAAGATCCTTTTCTCTGAGTGAGGTTTGTAGTCTTTGGCTCCCCATACTGTACTCTGCGGTCCTCTTTGCCCATCCCCGATCTTCATAACTTTGCACTTGGTGGGGTTGAACTCCAGGAACCAGTCGCTGGAATAGGCCTGAAGCCTGTTCAGATCCCTCTGTAGTCCTATTTTGTCCTCCTCCGAGTGAATTATATGCATTAGGTTCACATCGTCTGCAGTCTATTCCTTCCATTATGCCGTTCACATGTACCAGAAAGAGCACCGATCCTAGGACTGACCCCTGTGGAACCCCGCTCGTGGAACCATGACTCGCTGATGCCTTCCCATCAGGTATTCTCTGACCCATTGCAGTGCCTTCCCTGTTATCCCTGCCAGGTCCTCCAACTTTTGCACTAATCTCTTGTGTGGAACTGTGTGAAAAGCCTTCTTACAGTCCAAAAAAACGCAATTTACCCACCCCTCTCTCTTGTATTACAGCTATCCCCTTGTCATAGAACTCTAGTAGGTTTGTGACACAGGATTTCCTGTCTCTGAATCCGTACTGGTTGTCGTTTATAATCTCATTCCTTTCTAGGTGGTCCACCACTCTTCTTGTACTCACCTAATTGTGGTTGCAGTGGTCGAGACTCAGCTCCTGGCCCCGCCTCTTCGCTGTCCACTACTGGGTCTCTGCTCTCCCTGCTCCATGAGCTTTATCATACCTTGCTTAAAACTATGTATGGTTCCCGCCTCCACTATATCGTTCGCTAGACTATTCGACTTCCTAACTACTCTATTACTGAAGAAGTGCTTCCTAACATCCCTTTGACTCATCTGAGTCTTCAACTTCCAGTTGTGTCCCCTTGTTTCTGTGTTCCCTCTCTGGTGTGTGTGTGTACTCACCTATTTGTACTCACCTATTTGTGGTTGCAGGGGTCGATTCATAGCTCCTGGCCCCGCCTCTTCACTGATTGCTACTAGACCATCTCTCTCCCTGCTCCATGAGCTTTATCAAACCTAGTCTTAAAACTATGTATGGTTCCTGCCTCCACTAAGTCACTTTCTAGGCTATTCCACTTCCTGACAACTCTATGACTGAAGAAATACTTCCTAACATCCCTTTGACTCATAGGAGTCTTTAACTTCCAACTGTGACCCCTTGTTTCTGTGTCCCCTCTCTGGAACATCTTGTCTCTGTCCACCTTACCTATGCCTCGCAGTATTTTATATGTCGTTATCAAGTCTCCCCTAACCCTCCTGTCCTCTAGTGTCGTCAGGCCGATTTCCCTTAACCTTTCTTCGTAGGACAATCCCCTTAGCTCTGGGACTAGTCTTGTTGCAAACCTCTGCACTTTCTCTAATTTCCTGACGTGCTTGACCAGGTGTGGGTTCCAAACTGGTGCTGCATACTCCAGTATGGGCCTGACGTATATGGTGTACTGAGTCTTGAACGATTCCTTAGTGAGGTATTGGAACGCTATTCTTAGGTTTGCCAGCCGCCCGTATGCTGCAGCAGTTGTGTGTGTACTCACCTAATTGTACTCACCTAATTGTGGTTGCAGGGGTCGAGACTCAGCTCCTGGCCCCGCCTCTTCGCTGTCTGCTACTGGGTCTCTGCTCTCCCTGCTCCATGAGCTTTATCATACCTTGTCTTAAAACTATGTATGGTTCCTGCCTCCACTATATCTTTCTCTAGTCCATTCCACTTCCTGACTACTCTGTGGCTGAAGAAATGTTTCCTGACATCCCTTTGACTCATCTGAGTCTTCAGCTTCCAGTTGTGTCCCCTTGTTTCTGTGTTCCCTCTCTGAAACAACCTGTCACTATCTACCTTGTCAATTCCCGCAGTATTTTGTATGTCGTTATCATGTCTCCTCTGACCCTTCTTTCCTCCAGTGTTGTTAGTCCTATTTCCCTCAACCTTTCTTCATAAGACAGACCCCTGAGTTGTGGAACTAACCTTGTCGCAAATCTTTGCACTTTCTCTAGTTTCTTGACGTGCTTGACCAGGTGTGGGTTCCAGACTGGTGCTGCATACTCTAGTATGGGCCTGACGTATACGGTATACAGTGTCTTGAACGATTCCTTGTTAAGGTAACGGAACGCTAATCTTAGGTTTGCCAGTCGCCCATATGCTGCCGCGGTTATCTGGTTGATGTGTGCTTCCGGAGACGTGCTTGGTGTTATACTCACCCCAAGGTCTTTCTCCTTGATGAGGTTTGTAGCCTTTGTCCACCTAGCCTGTACTCTGTCAGCGGTCTTCTTTGCCCTTCTCCGATCTTCATGACTTTGCATTTGGTGGGGTTAAATTCGAGAAGCCAGTTGCTAGACCAGATGTCAAGCTTGTCCAGGTCACTTTGAAGTCCTGCTTGGTCTTCATCCGATGTGATTCTCCTCATTAATTTCACATCATCTGCGAAAAGAGACACTTCTGAGTCTATCCCATCCGTCATGTCATTCACATATAGCAAGAATAGCACTGGTCCTAGGACTGACCCCTGCGGTACACCGCTCGTCACAGGCGCCCACTGTGATACCTCATCACGCACCATGACCCGTTGTTGCCTCCCTGTGAGGTATTCCCTGGTCCATTCCAGTGCCCTTCCTGTTATACACGCTTGGTCTTCCATCTTTTTTACTAATCTCATGTGAGGAACTGTGTCAAAGGCCTTCCTGCAGTCCAAGAAAATGCAGTCAACCCACCCTTCTCTCTCTTGCCTTACCTCTGTTACTTTATCATAGAACTCCAGGAGGTTTGTTACACAGGATTTGCCTTCCCTGAAACCGTGCTGTCTGGCGTTGATTAACCTGTTCTGCTCCAGATGTGTGTGTGTGTGTGTGTGTGTGAGTGTGAGTGTGAGTGTGAGAGTGAGAGAGAGAGAGAGTTACACACACACACACACTAACCTGTTGCGTCATGCCCAGCTCATGAAATACTGGTCTGCCATTAATCATCCATGTTTAGTGATACCTCAAAATAATCTCTCCATACCTCCACTGCGGCAGGTTCCCCATCAAACATCATATCAGCATCACGCCTAACTACAAAATCCATTAGATCTTCAGAATTTTTTAACCAATTTTGTCTCAAAAATTTACTTATCCTCAGGAATATTTTTTATAATGACTCCTCATTCTCGTACCTTTCTTTTTCTCTTGTGCTCCCTCACTATTTTTTCGGCTCCATGTACTCCATTTTTACAGAGATTTTTTAATATTTTAACTTTCCCTCTCGCTAAGCCTCAGTCCACCACTCAACTTCCCTCCAGCACCCACTCTTCTATAACAATTATCGTCACCTGAACACAGTACCATTGCGTTCTTAAATCCATATCATACACACGTGCGCGCGTGTATGATATGGATTTAAGAACGATCGATATTCGCGGCCTTCACAGAGACCCACACTAAAGACCATTTTTGCAGCAAAGTGTGGATGACTGGGTGCAACTGATTTATATACGACAGAAAGAACCAGCAACAAAGTGGGGTTGGCCTTCATGTCGAAGAGTCGCTCCTTAGCACAAACGATGTAGTTGAAGTTTAAACAATAAAGATTAAGAACCAATATTTAGTCTTTATGGTTGTATATAAGCCGCCAAATGAAACTTCCCATCAGTTCAAGGAACAGTTGATTAAAACTGATTATTGTCTGGAAAATCTTCGAACTACAGCCCCAAATATCTCGCATCTTGGTGATTTCAATTTAAGACATACAAAATGGAAGAATGTAGCAAATATTGTTGTAGAGGAGATAATCTCAGGAGGCAGCTGAGATCAAGTCTCTCACAAATGAGCTATTGAATTTTTGAAATAAATTCACCATCAGCAAACAAATAGTGGTGCCAGCAAGACTGAAAAACAAATGACCTCATTTTCATGAATATTGACGACCTGGTACGAAATGTAATAGTATCAAAGACAGTTAATTCATATCAAAACCTAATCGAATTCCAGACTTGTATGCACGGGTGTCCTGACCACTAAAATGTTTATAGATAATCAGTCTTCACCAAATTCAACTTTAATTAACAAGAACATCAACTGAGATCAAATATACCACGTCCTTAATTTAGTATGCTGGGAAGATATCTTAAATTACATGAATCCGAACCAGTGCCTTAAAAGGATCAATTCTTTGGCAGCTGAAGTATGCTCAAGGTATATTCAAAACAGAAATAGAAGAGCCAGAGATACACTCCTTCTACAGGTGAAGGCGGAGAATCACCGAGCTTTTCAAGGGTGCTAGACTATATGCAGAAGGAAGTACGGACTACTGAAGTAGAAAATATTGAATTTAAGTTAAATGATTCATACAGGATGCAGGCTTTACAGAATGAGCTAAAAAACAATTAATGAAATTGAAAGAAATCAAAAGTATTTCTTTTCATTTGCCAAAAGCAATGTATAAATTATATAGAATTTGCTCTGCTGCAGTTAGCTGAAGAAAATAGAAGAGCGGCCACTGAGCACTTTTTAATGACGAAATTGTAAAGGTTTCCCATTATAATGAAGTTACTTCTAAAGGATTTTAATTTTAGAAAAAACTGAAGAATTCTTTCACTGGGAATCTGGAATCTAATAACGTTTAGAAGCAGTTCAAAAGTGCTTTAAATGCAATTTACAACAGAACCAACGAAAGGTGGATAACCTGCTTTACCAGATTCCAGTAAACAATGAAACCGTACAAAATAATCGAAATGTTATGGAAGAACTTGTCACATGTCATCACTAATATATTAACTTCAATATTAATTGGGAGGATGTTAATAAGGATAATGCAGTAAAGGCCCCATATTATCACTTTGCAAATTTTAATGAACGTATATAGCACCTGCGTAGCTTTGACTGGGGTAACTTAGGTAGCGACTCCACCGATGAAGGTCTTACAAACAGTAATGAAAAAAACTGAAAAATGACATACTATTCTAAATAATGTACAGACTATCCAGAGAGCATACAGTCTTAAAGAAAAATTATTCCAGCATTTTCCCAAATGGAAAAATAGATTAAAACCTTTCTTAGAATATAAGTGAGGAATTTGCAGTCACATCCGAATTAATATGTTGAGAGAGAGAGAGAGAGAGAGAGAGAGAGAGAGAGAGAGAGAGAGAGAGAGAGAGAGAGAGAGAGAGAGAGAGAGAGAGAGAGGAAGAGAGAGAGGAAGAGAGAGAGGAAGAGAGAGAGGAAGAGAGGGAGAGAGAAGAGAGGGAGAGAGAAGAGAGGGAGAGAGAAGAGAGGGAGAGAGAAGAGAGGGAGAGAGAAGAGAGAGAGGAAGATAGAGAGAGAGGAAGATAGAGAGAGAGAGAGAGAGAGAGAGAGAGAGAGAGAGAGAGAGAGAGAGAGAGAGAGAGAGAAAATGAATCTCAACGAGAATATGAAATTAAAGTTACAGGCGAATCAATCCAAGATCAGCAAGAAATGCGCTCTATTTTTTAACAGTTATCTCCAGTCCTCACACAAATCAAACCATATCCCAAGAATTAAAAATTATAGTGTGCCTGAAGAAAATATATGAAGTAATAGTGACGTTGATATGAAAACAATAGACCGATTTTAGCAGCGTCCCCAGGCACCGAACTGTTATCAAGGGAACTTAAGTAAAGATGGAAACGGCGACAACGGGAGTTGTCGGGCTTCATCAGTCCAACACAAAGAATAACCGTAGAAAAAAAAAGAGGAGTTTGAGGCAGTCAGTCCTTTAAGGACTGATTACCTAGAACGTCCTGTTTCCACCCGTACCGGGGATTGACCCCCGGACCTCAGTGTGAGAGCTGAGTGCGCTAGCAATCGAACTACGGGACACTTTGAGCTACGGAACTTGCCATGGATTCAATCCTCACCCGTTTGGTGGCTTGTTTAAGTTGAGTGATAAGTATAAATATACCACTAATCAATTTAAATAAATGAACACACACGTAAAGTACTGAATATTTTATTTGCCTAAATTAGTAGTCAAATTACTAAAACCAATATTAGCTGAAATAACAAGAATGCACTAACGAATATCAACACGGATCAAAGAGGCCGTTCATTCCTAACATTAACTGATCTTCAGTAAAACTTTTGAGACAATGGTCCTTATAAATAACAATACAACGTTGTTTATGTGGATTTTAATAAGGCTTTCGATGCGTTCCATATAGAAGACAGTTTAAGAAAGTGACAGCACAAGATACTGGAGAAAATCTTCTCTCGTGAATCAAGCACTGATTGACTCATACGAGGCAGTGTTTGCAGGGATGGGGACTGGTCACATGGGGAATCACACAAAAAACAATTTTGCGTTCTTTATTCATAATTTATATTAACTTTAATGTGGAATGAAGGAATGAGTAATTTCTATGACGACAGAAAAATAGGACGAATAACAGATTCGGAGGAAGATACTAGTGAACTTCTGGAAGATTAGGACAAGCTAATGTTGTGGTCCGAAAAGTGGTAGAGGAAGTTGAATGGGAAACAGCACAGACCTAATGATAATAACCTCATATATTTATAAACTATTGATCGTTCTAAGGCTAAAAGACTACTTGGATTTATGGGAACAGTTATAAATAACATGAACAAACTTTATTCAACAGTTCCATACATTATTGATATGATATCACTTGCATTATGTTAATCTAGAATGGATATAAATGCATTGGAGAACAGAGGAAAGAATACCAAAATTAATACACCATTACGAAGACAATAATATCCTTGAAGCTGCACAGTTAAGAATATCTAACCGAGAAAAAAATTGGAAGAATGGATTAAAGTTGGATAAATTACCATTTAGAAAGCATAGAGCAAAGTTTTAGTTTAGCAATTGAGATGTAAATGAATGGGACAATGTGCTTAATTGAATTACTGAAGCTCACACTTTAGATAACTTAAAAAATAGGTACTGACATTAATGACACCAACCGATGTTCTCTACAACTCAAGCGAAAACCAGTACGAAATCTTTATTTGTCCAGCAAAAGCATTTACAGAGACCTAAGACTTAACTTTTGTTGGTCAATTTTTATTTTATAATTTGACAAATTTTCAACGTGATTGAATTTACACAGTGTTTTGGGATGGTCCTGGGTTGGCCAGGCAGTGCCGTCTTGGCCAGTCTGTAGGTGGGGCTTTTAGATGAGGAGCTATTTAAATCCATCACCCTGAGGGTGTAAGGTGGCTACATTCCTCGGACAATGTGTAAGTCACTGTACACAGGAGGTTGGACACGACCGCTCAACTCAGGGGGTATATAATCACGACATATAAGATAGTTAAGTGATACATCACAACATACAAGACACTTGGGTGATACATGACCACGACATACAAGACACTTGGGTGATACATAACAACGACATACAAGACACTTGGGTGATACATGACCACGACATACAAGACATTCGTGGGATACATGACCACGACATCAAAGACACTCGTGGGATACATGACCACGACATCAAAGACACTCGTGGGATACATGACCACGACATACAAGACACTCGTGGGATACATGACCACAAGGTAAGAGTCACTCAGGAATTAATACAAGTGGCATCACAAATATGACAGAACAAAGGGGGAGAAATACTGAACAGAAGGATTCAGAAGTAGATATTACATAGCCTTAGAGGCGAGCCACAAGCGCTTCTTCGTCAACAAGGTCTACAAGTACACACACGGGCGAGCACGTACATACGCGCGGGCACGCACATGCATCAAAAACACGCGCGAGCACACGTACGCACGCGCGCTCACACACAAACACACCTAAATATATCAAATGCTAAGGACAACATATATTCAGGAAAATTGTAAAACATTTCAAACTGAAAATTGCAACGCAATGCTGAGGCAATTGCAAAAATATTTCTATCATTTTCAAGATTACACTCATCTCTGTAGTTGCCTCTGGGAAATCCAGACTTCCTGCTTCTTTTCATGAAACTCATTCCAGCAAGACTCCATTGGGAGGACACAAGCGAATATCAACCAAGAAGCAATTTAGGAAGCTTTAAGGTTCAGATGCAGGACTGGAGGTGCAAGGTCGACCTTCAGATTTTTTTGTCAGACTCAGCCAGGTAGTCTGGAAGCCAGTTAGTTTTACTGATATGCAAGGACAAGTGCAGGTATTGATATATTTTGCAATTATATATATATATATATATATATATATATATATATATATATTGTGTGTGTGTGTGTGTGTGATGTGTGTGTGTGTAACACATCGGTCTTTTCCACAAGATAGAGGGACCCGAAAAAGAAGAAACACTTTCATCATTATTCACTCCATCCTGTCTTAACAGAGGCGCCCTACATTACAGTTAAAAAACTGCAACATTAGCACCCTCCTTCAGAGTGCAGGCACTGTACTTCTCACCTTCAGGATTCAAGTCCCTACTCACACTCCAACAGCTCGTCAAGTCCCAAAATCCATTTGTCTCCACTCACTCTTAACACACTTGCACATGCACATGCCTTACACGAAATGGATAAGCAACGAAGCTTATCCATGTATTTCATGGACCCATACACGCATACACACGAGCAAAACACAAGCACGCACATATAAGGATGCACGCCCGCACACAAGCACACACATATACAGGCATACATACACAAGGACACATACTAGTTAATCTAGACTCCCATAATGCTTAGTGCCTTCACACAGGGTACTTGAGTCTTCCCTGGCTGAAATATTTTTCCATGATATTCATCTTCTTATGACAACCTACAACTACTTGAATGAGATAGTCGCCTGAAGTATTCACAAACATAATTTTGCTCTACAAAAATCGGCAGTGGAATAAAGTTACACTTCCAGTCATGCTAGGAAGAAAGCTGCCTTTCAGACATCAAAGACAGCAGTCGCTGCGTTCCTGTCTAAAAGTGAAGAGTCAAGTGAAATTGCTGCAACAATTCTTCCTGAATGCCGTAGTCACAATTTTTTTGTCTCACAATCCAAATATTAATGGAGCCAGGCACTGGAATACTCTAAAATGAACTGGAATACTCTAACAGGCTCCTCAACCTAACCGGGTCTCTCTAATAATTACAGATAGTCGTATTGGGATAGTCCAATAGTGGAGAATGTGCTTGAGTGCAGTAGTGTGCAAATTAACTTGGACATGAGTAAATTTTGTGATTTTCTCATATGTTTTAGTCTCCGGCTTAAATAATGTAGTTTGGGTTCCTTTCTTTTCATAAGAGTTTGCAGCCATCTTGCTGTGGTGTTACCCTGCGACACCTCGTCAGTGCTACTACAGCTTCTGTTGTGCAAGGATATTTCTGCATGCATGCTCATGAGTGAATGTGGCCTTTCCAAAATTCTCCCTTCAGCTCTTGATTACTGCTGAAATTCATAATGGATGTTGCACCTAGGAAGCATGCAAATGTTGTAGCTCTTAGAAAACATGATGATTTTAGTATCAGACAGATCGCCGAAAATTTGAGCCTAGCAAAGTCAACTGTTTGTCGGATTCTGAAGAGAGCTGACGACTTTGGTGATTGTGGAGCGTTGCGTCGAGGTAGATATTGAAGAAAATGCAAGACACCTCACGATGACAAAGTTATCGTAAGAAATAGTGTGAAGGATCCCAAGAAAACCAGCAAATACATAGAAAGAAAAAATGGTTATAACTTTGACCATAATTTTTAAAGGAGTGGATCGGTAAGCCAGCGGAAGGCCTCGGTCAGATTATCAAAAGCTCCAGCTGTGGGTCATATATGACTAAGACTCGCGGCGTCAGGAAACACTTGTCATGTTTCCTGACGAACCTTACCTAACCTAACCTACAAAGAAATCTGGCTTCAGCTGGTGTAAATGTTCATTGTTCAACTTTTGTAAGAAGACTCCTTGAAGTTGGCAGAACTGCCAAAAAACAGGGAAAGAAAAACGCCTCTGCTGGGTACTCGATCATAAGGGATAGATGGAACATGAATAGAGAAATGTTATATTTCCAGATGAGGCGCATTTTGAAATACATGGGTACAGATCAGTGGTAGTGAGATAGAGCAAAGGTGAACCTCTTTAGAATGGACACATTCAACAAGCGCCAAAGCACCCATCTAAGATGTTTTGGGGTAGCTTTACTGCTAATAGCCCTTGATGGCTTGTTATTGTTAAGAGAACGATGAACAGGTGACAAATACAAGGCAATCCTGGCAACTCATTTGCTTTCCATTGTAGAGACTTTCCTGATGGAGAAGGCATTTTACAGCTGGATCTTGCTCCATGCCACACTTCCAGAAAAATGCTGACATTCTTTGAAATGAGTGGGCTAAGCATTCTAAACTGGCTTTGAAACTCTCCTGACCCCAACCCAATTGAGAATCAATGGGCAATAACCAAACGTAGAATGGCAAATAACAAAAAGGCACAATACCGTGACTGGAACAATACACACAACCGCACATATAAAGGGAGGAGCTTACGACGACGTTTCGGCCTGACTTGGACCATGGCAAAGCAGGACTCTCACACTGTGAAGAAAGTAATTGCTGCTGTTATTATGTACCACGATGAAGACCTTGCCTAAATGTGTTCAACATTGGTTGATTCTATGCTGCATGTGTAGCAATGATTATAAAAGCAAAGGGTAATCATATCTCTTATTAAAACAATTATCTGTCATATCTTTGCTGTGTATTTTCAAATGAACATTAATTTTTCAAAATGACTTATTTCATCAGTGTCACATTACTGTATGGTTTAAGACAAAGACAGAGAGAAGTCCTCATCTGAGGTATTTTCATTGGCTGTCCATAATTCCTTTCCAAACACACGCCACGAACCTTAGACCATTTATGTTGGAGTTGATTCTCGCATTGTTGTCCCTATTCTCACCGACCACAGGTTTATCTGTGGAAGTGATTAAACCAAACTGAGAACGTTGATCTTGTCTGCCAGAGATCCAAGGGAAAGATCCAAAGTATGAAGAGGCTTACAATATAATCAAAACAAGCAATGCAACAGCATGATGCCCAGCAATAAGGAAGGCACCTCAGCTATGCTGATCCAATGGCATCCGAAAGTGCCGAAAGGGAATTACTGGGAAAGATGGAAATCAGGTTCAAATATGCACATTCACACTGGTTGACGCCTATCTCCAATACGACAGGGATGAAGGAGTTGCATCAGCCAGCCTCAGAGATTCCTCAAATTCTACAAAATAGAGTGGACTTGCTCATCATATGTTCATTCGCTAAAGTGCAGCTCATGGCTAAATGGAGCATTAAAGCTCTTGAATTCGACAGGCGAGATGCTCGTCAGGAAAAAAATCAGTTTTCTGTTCCATTCAAAGTGATGATGCCTCGTCATCATCGTATTTGAAATGTAATTATTGTAAAACACCTTTGTGTACCAGTAATGTATCCTTAAACTTCTTGATTATTAAAAAATGAATGTAAATGCTTAAAATGGGAGGT